>JAGSMP010000133.1:3000000-3277085 GCA_029286625.1 Parnassius orleans
GCATGAGCTAATGCATCTCCAGCTAAATCCATGCAGTTATGTGTCTCAGCGAATCTATATTATTTTAAACAAAAGTTTTAGACTGTTTATTTATTGGCATTTGAATAATATATCATATGATCCCATAAGTTAAGTCGCAGGTAACAATTTTATTTTAAATTATTATCTATGTATAATGGTAATTCAATAAAATGTGGATTTATAACATTGTACAATATTAAAAATAATACCTGAAAATACCAAGGGCATTTGATGGATGTAATTCCCTTTTTAGATATTCACCACATCCAGTGACTAGCTCTCTAAGCTGTAGCATATCAGCAGCAATCAAAAGATGTTGTACTGTTCCTTTGTCAATATTGATTTCACCTGAAATCAAAAACAAATAAATAAAAAGGTGTCAATAATATGGACAATAATATGGCAATAATTGTCAATTATATATTCAATCTATAAATGCATAAATGAATAAAAAAAAATGTTCAATGCATGAACGGACTGTCTATTAATAACTGCGAACGTGCAAATACCGCTGTTCTGAACAACAGTACTGTTTCACATTTAGAAATATTTAATTTGATAGTAATAAGCTTTTAGAAATCTTACCTGTATAAATAAAATCAACAATCAAAGGTAGGATCCCTGGTGGAACTGTTGGTAAAACAACATGACCCTTTTGGCTTTCCTCAAGACCGACACTAAACATTGCATCAAAATATTCACAACTTGCAGCTAGCACCACACGATGTGCCTAAAACAATCAATTTACAAAATAAAAATAAAAAATTTACTTCTATAAAAGTAAAACTGAAAAGGATAAAATAGTTTCACAATCTGAATTGATGAGTATATTATTGTATGTATGAATGTATAATATATAATAATATTTTATCTTGTGAAGTCAACCTTTATGTACAGTCAGGTAGCTATATATTTAAATATTAACCCTATTTCCCTTCAATAGCTCTATCTGGCTGCACATAAATATAGCAGGAGTATTACACCCTGCAGACCTAAACAAAGTTACCTATACCTAGCAGTTCCTAGCAGTCATTAATACCCTAGCCCTACCATATAAATATACATAAATAAATTAGATAAGTGCGGAATGTCTGCACCATGAGACTAAGGTAGCAGACGGACAGAGACAGGATGGGGTTCTCTCACTGCCAATTGAGCAGACTCACAAGACTGATCAGGGGTTCTAACGCCTAAAGGTGTCTTGGCCGCATTGAGAGGAAGACCAGGTTTACCAGGAGTCTCGGTGATAATAACGAAGTCGTGGTCCAGCATTGAAAAAAAGATAAAATAATTTCACAAGATAAAATATTTCAATAATTCGAAAGTAAGAATAAATAAATTATTCAAAAGTAAAGAGTCTACCGTCGCTTTCGATAGCGCGCGGACGCGTTTGCCTTTGTGTAATCGGTGGCTCATCGAAGAGGACAATGACTTCTAAAACTGTAAAGTGTGCAAATTGTAATGTGGTTATTAACGAACTGTTAGCGTTTTTGGCCAACGTATATGGATGAAGAAAACATATATCAGTTAGTCACTTCATCCTTCAGCGTTGAAAGTATAGTCTCGGCAAAATCGGTGTTGTTTGACTCGATACCTAATGCGAAGAAGAAGCAGTGTCGACGAGGAGATGGGAAGAAGAGAATGTCGAAAGACCTAGACGACATTATCTGTCTCATGAAAGGCACAAATGCCCTTAAAGCCTTAAGATGAGAAATGGATGAATTCTTTCACACACACAGCAAGTACATAATTACGTCATCCAAAATCGCTCGTAGTCACTTCCTTAAGTAGAGTTCACTTTAGCATTCACAAAATAAATAATTATCCGATCGCCGGATCAGCGCAGGTTCATTTGTATTTTGTTCATGATAATGTAGAACATTCTGGGTCAATCTGGATAATTTCACTCTTTCAATGGAAATATACTAGAACAGTCGCGATTAACAATATGTCCAAAGAAAAAAATTATGAACTTAGACATAAGGTTACGTCTTGCTTGCATAAACAGTTTAGAGCGTTGTCTATTTTTATGTCTACACATTTTATGAAATTGACAGCGGCCATTGACCCTTACCTTCGGGAACGATCTCGTGCAACGTGATGCAACACCCAACTGGCTGTCGTAACACTACCCCCATCCTTTATATGATCGTCTTGATCATCATTCGTGTAGTTGCCGTGATATCGTGTTAGTCGATCAAAGTGTACCACCTTCGGTTTTCCCCTCTGCACTAACAAGCTTTCACCCCCTCAGTAGTAAAAATTGTTGGCATTGTTGTGGCCTAATTATTCCTTATATTTACGCGCATACTACACATTAAATGAAACTAATTCTACAGATTTTATCGCGTTTAATTTAGAATTTTTAATTCCCAACATTTCGGCTGCTTTAGAGCACCCATGGGGTTAAACAAGACCCATACATACAAGGATGATTAGCGAGGCTATTGAAATTAAAAAACATTCTAATTTCAATAGAAAAGTTGGATGGACGCTATGCCATTTCCTTGGGATCCAATAATTAAAATTATTTATTATATAAATTATTAATAAAATTAAATCCAAACCCAAGCATACCACTGCAAGATTTAAAGATACTGTAAGCTCGTTCTGCGTAGATCGGACCAAAAAATTTATATTCAAAAGCTGAAGGTCGCCGGGCTAACTGTGACATCGGGACGTCAACAGCTTAGTCCCCCCCCCCCCCACTGTGACCGTGGGTCGACGAAACGTCGGGAATTAAAACAGTTTAAATTAGACGTTAATTGTTGTGGCGTTTTCTACCTCAGTGTTGCCCCTTGTTTTCAGTAATGACACACAACCCCCTCTTAACTTTAGCTGGGACTTTTGCCATTACAAGAATTTCTAACCTTGTACTAGCGTAAACAGTGGCGAAGCTAGGGCTCCAAACTAGGGCAAGTCTAAGATATGATTTTGTTGTTTTAGCATTTTTATAAAAATACACCAATCTTGATCTGTCTCCACTCTTCAGTTTCATATTCAGTGCTGTCGAGGACGTGTTTAACAAAGCAGACAGATGGCATACAACTGTTAGATAGATTGTATGACATATCAGCAATTCATACCTTCGGTGGCTTTGAAAAAGCCGTTTGGGTTTGCTTGAGCGAAAGAAAGATATTTACATACATGAACAAAGTACAAACAAACTATGTACAAAATTAAAAAAATAAATTATTTATATTCTAAATCGAATCGTCTCTCTTTCTAAGGAAATATTTCATTATGTCCGCGTAAAATGTTGGTGAACGTTTTAATTGTACCAATAACTGTTTTTCAATTGCGATATTTGTTAAGTGTGAAAGACGCTCTTGACCTTGTGTATTTCTGAAATAAGTATGGATGCGCTACAGAGATGAGAAAGCACGTTCCGCGGAGGAACTTGTGGCTGGAATAGTTATGACAAGATAAGCTAACTTTAAAAGCTGGGGAAAGGCCTCTTCAAGACTATTTTCGTTTATAAATACAATGAGTTCGAAAACATTGCGGTCTTTTTTAATTCAATGAGAGTTTTCAATGTTTGTTTATCAAAATGGTTTGCGTAATTTTCAAATAATGAATCTAATGCCTCTAAAGGAAAATCTGAACGATATTTTTCGAATAATTTGTTGTTAAACAATTGGAAAAGCTTTAATTTGAAAATTTCAGAACATCGGCCATTAATTTCTGAAGATATGTTATCAATTATTTTCTCTAATTTAATTTTCTTTAATCATATTTATGTCTGAGAAAAACAGATCACGCGTTGGTTTCGGCGTGGATATGAGCTGTTTTTTCTCAACAAAGTTTAAAGATTTTACCTTTTCCTCGCCGATTAGCACTATAACACACTTCAATTCATCACAAGGAACACTATTATCCTCCATTTTCACTAAAAATCTTTAAAAAAGCATAAATTTTCAACTCGCAATATTCATTCGCTCAAGTAAACACAGAGTAAACATTGAAATGTGAAGTGAACATAACACAGCAAACGTATCACCCGCACGCCCCCACGCTCGACAACCTCACACTGAAAGCCTGGCTTCTGCGCTCCATACTAATTGCTATATAAACAATCGTAGTTATATTTCATTATAGAAAATTTTGCCACAGGTTAGAAAGGGAGCGATCGTCTTTTCGAAAGCCCGGTAAAAATCCCACGCGTGCGAGCGAGAGGCGACTAATCATTCAACTCAACTCATTTTTTATGACAGCAGTATCGCGTAGTATTGCCGCGTGTTGACGTTACATAATAAGGCTATGAGGTCATGACCTGTGTATAACAGAGGAGCGTGCGGGAAATTTTAAATAGTTTGAAACAATTTACGAGTTATTTTATTACAGTCTTATTCATAAAAAGTTAAAATAGGTTTATTAGCTTGTTATAAGGAGGTACCCGTAAAACATTATTCATAAACGTTTAATAACGCTAAAACGCATTATAAGTGTTCAATAACGGCTTCATAAGTTATAAAAGAGTCCACCCTACTATAAACCTGTAATATAGAAAAAATATGGCCGATTTGCGTGCGAGC
The DNA here is from genome assembly GCA_029286625.1 of Parnassius orleans. Lineage (NCBI taxonomy): Eukaryota > Metazoa > Arthropoda > Insecta > Lepidoptera > Papilionidae > Parnassius > Parnassius orleans. The sequence continues at coordinate 3,004,557 of JAGSMP010000133.1, forward strand.
AACGAACAGCTGATTGTTGCAGGTGTATAGGTATAGGTAAAAGGTGTTAGTGAAATTGTTTTTTGTGGATTTTGATTGCTAAAAAGTTTCGTTATGCAAGCTCTGCAAGCTTTAGACGCTATGGAGCAAGTAGGAAATGCTCCACATCGTCATAACCAGAAGAGATATGATCCGTTTTCTTTGCGCGATGTAGAGTTCAAACAGCGATACCGCTTCAATAAACATACGGCATCTTTTATAATTGATCTCGTCAGGCAGGATTTACAACTGGACTCAAGAGGTTGTGGTTCGTCACCAGAATTGCAGGTGTTAACCGCCATAAGTTGTTGGGGACGTCGTGAACTAAGTCGCAACTCGTAGCATACAAGTAATAATACCCTATATGAGTGTGTAAACGTTTTTGTACCTATCCTTTTTAGGTTCAAGATGATGGGTGAAACTTTCATGGGTTGACTCAACCAACTGTGAGTCGCATTTGTGCCAGAGTAGCTCGCGTGATTCCTCGTCACTCTGAGACTTACATAAAAATGCCACAGTCTCTGGCAGAAGAGCAAAGGGTTATAAGGGAATTCTTAGAGATAAGAAATTTCCCTTCTGTGTTGGGTTGCATCGATTGTACTCACATAAATATAAAGAAATTTGGTGGTGATGCAGCTCAGTATTATATAAACCGAAAAGGATTTTATTCATTGAATGTACAAGTAAGTTCATATAATAATACAATGCAGTTCTTTGCCAGGTGGTATATTACTCATATACATATGTGCTTATTTTACCCATATACATAACTGTGCTCACATATTTTTCATTTTTAATGCAGGTAGTTTTACGATGCTAAACTATATATCAGAGACATCGTTGCCAGATGGCGAGGCAGTACCCATGATTCCCGTATTTTCCGACAAACCGATTTAACGAAAACAAAACGCTTGTTTTGACGGGAATGTCACAATTGCTGTCAAACTTTTTTTTTCACCGTGCCTAGTCTTTGGATTCATCAGAATGACAACATTAAAACTAAAGTATTTCATAAATGCGATTTAACTAAGATAGGTTTATTGAACGTTTATGAATAGAGAATTTTATAATAGGTTTAATAGTACTAATGAGCATTTTAACTAATTACTGTTATAACGCCATTTTAGGGGATTTTTATGAATAAGACTGTTAGTTGATATTATTGATTGCGCAGTTTGATAGGGCAAGCCCGGCTTCTCGGCTTCTATGGAGGCTTCGCTACCGAGCGTAAAGTCCTTTGAATAGTAAACTTTACCAGAGTTGGGTACTCCTAGAAACAGCTCTTGATTACAAAACCTCAGCACTCCTTGACCGATGTCTACAACACACCACTGATTTTTTAAGGAATCCAGTCTTAAGATGCAGTCGTCGTTGATACTGGCGATTAGTACACGGTTAAAGTACGTCCGTTTCTTGATCTTAATTCCAACGTCCGTGTCGCCAAATACTGGCACCGGTTGGCCAGTAACTGTTCGTACACAGGTCCACTGCTGAACATAGGCCTCCCACCAAGGAATGCCACAAAGCACAGTTCTGAACCACCTGTATCCATCCACTTCCTGCATCTCTTTATTTTTATCTTTAAGGGGGTCGGCGCTAATGAGCATACCGCTACACGATAAGCAAAATGCCTACAGGCCTACAGCTCAGGCAAATCGACAGAATTGGTACTTCACCAGGTAAATAACAAGTATTGAAGAGGCCATGTAATACAAAGAAATATGTCTAGGTTCTTTTGAAGGTGCTTTTGACAGAACGAACTTCTCCAGCATAAAAGTTGCAATAACTAGACAGAGTTGAACCGGCACTGATTGACTGGATAGTAAATATGCTCAGTACACGAACAATAAATATTACTGGTGGGACAGGCTACAGTACAAGGGCAACTTAAAGACATTAAGTGTAATTTGGATGTTGTTATAGCTAAGGGCACGGGCCCAAATCTCGGACATTGATATGACAGATATTGATAAAGTGCTTAATAAATATAATACAGTTTTCAGAGAAGAGCTTGGTACATATAGAGGGAACCCTGTGAACATACAAATTAAACCTAATACTGTTCCTAAATTTTTAAAGGCTCGACCAGTGCCTTTCGTGTTTAAAGAAAGGATTTTAAAGAAAATCGATCGTTTAGTGGGGGAGGGGGTACTTCGCCCCTTATCTTTTTCAGAATGGGCGACACCAGTAGTTCCTATGGTAGAAAAAAATGGAGACATACGACTATCGAAGTACGGTGAATCAAGCTACTACGTCAGATAAGTACCCAATGCCCTCGGCTAGTGAAGTTTTTGCAGTTATTGCAGGTGGCTCTTATTACACGACACTTGATTTAGATGGAGCATATACGCAAGTGGTGGTCACGATGCCACAGCGGAGCTGCTTTTTGGGGTAGTTAAATTTCACTATTACTGAATGGGAAGGTCCTTCACGGTAGTTACGGACCACAAGCCTTTGCTTGTTATATTTGATCCTCAAAAGCCAGATCTTGTCACCTCGGTTAACTAGAATTGCGTTAATACTCACGTCACACAACTACATACAATATTGTTGTTTATAAGCCAGGTAGAGAAATTGGAAATGCTGATGCTTTAAGTTGTTGGCCACATCCAGTTCCAAATCAACCAGAACTACAGCTTTGTGATGTTTTGCTTATGGCGGAGACGCCTGCTGATTTTCCAGTGGATGTCGATCTCATAGCATCGGCAACGAAGAGAGACCGAACTTTAAGGCGAGTAATTCATTATGTAGTAAGCGGTTAGCCCGACAGAGTCACGGACAGTGAACTGCGTCCGTATTGGTTACATCGTACTAAGCTCCCATTGCACGAGGAATGTATTTTCTTTGGTTGTCGCGTAGTGGTGCCGCCATAGTTGCGCAAGCCTCGCCTTTGCCTTGCATAAGACACACGTTGCTGTCGTGCAATCGAAGGCATTGGCCAGAAGTTAAATTTGGTGGCCACAATTGAATCATGACATTGAAGTTTTAGTGGGTGAATGCTCAAATGTTTAGAAAACAGGCACATCCTCCTAAAACAAGCTGCGAATGGATTACACAAACCAAGCCGTGGTCTCGTATAAATGTAAACTGAAAATATCAATATTAAGACATTTCTTATTCGAGATGGTCACAGGTTTTTATGGTAAACAATATGACTTGTGCAACTGTTATTCGATATTTAAGGAATATGTTTGCAACATATTGATTGTGTGAAACTTTGGTTTCAGATAATGGAACTCAATTTGTGTCGACAGAAATTAAAATATTTCTTGAAGCCAATAAAATTAGACATGTCACTACAGCACCTTATAACCCGGCTACCAATAGTTTGGCTGAAAGGATGGTCCAAACCATTAAGGATAAACTACGCAAGATGAATTCGATTTCCGATGGGATATCAAACTCCCTAACATTTTACTAGGTTTGTGTGTTACACCTTGTACAGCGACTAAAAAGAGTCCGGCGGAATTTTTAATGAACAGGCGCCTACGTACTTTGCTGGATGTAATGTATCAGAAATACGGTAATGGGCCAAGATACTACAAACTGTGGTATCTAGAAATGGACCATCTAGTTATGAGATTGCTACAGAAAATGGATCTTTAATAAATAGACAAGGTCAATTAATTAACAAAAGACAATCTGACATGAGTGCGGTAACCCGGAGAGAGGATGAAATAATGTCCGAGAAGCAAGATATTGCAGATAATAGTGAAATATTGGACAATGACTTACCAGAGGAAATGACAGACTATAACTTAACGAAAGATAAGACAGATAATGATGTAAGAGAAGAAATTATTGAAATACTCAGTCAGGAAAAATGGGCGGAAATGTTAGGTATACTAACTAATACGGTAATAACTTATTCTGGGAGAAAAATTAGGAATAAAATGAATGTTCATTCTAAGTCATCATATGAGAGACCGAGTAATAATTTTATAGCTTAAGTTTACTGGTTTTAATATAAATACATATTTGGGTGATTCTACGATAAGAGGTAATATGCACGGCAATCATTATTAACCCTAGAACCCTACCCATATTTTACAACGACTTTTCCTACCCAGGGTGACCGAGCACCCTGTTATGTAATGAGACATATTTTCAAGAATTATAATAAAAATGCAGTTTTTTTGTACATAAACTTATTTATTGGTTATTTTAGAAATCAACTTAAAAAGCAAATAGTAAAAGTAAACGGTTTAAACACATTTAAAACAAACTTTTATCTGATGCTCTCCACAGATAGGCGTTTTACACTTGTTGCAAAAGGTCTTACTTTTTCTGTCTTTTGAATACGGGCAGAATCTACAACGTCCTTGTTTAGCGACACTGGCAGCTGGTCTATCAGGCTCATTTGGCGTTTTGAGTATGCCGTTTATCATTTGGCGGATATTGTGGCTCAAAGTAGGCCAATTTTTCTTTCTTTTAAATAAGGTGTTACGAGTTATGTAAGAATAAAATTTTCAGATATGTCCGTCTATTGGGTATATTTTCCTTATTTATTGAGGAACTAAACTTCAACAATATCATAGAGTTGATACCGACTGTATTCAATAACCCGTAGAACATGCATAAATGCCAGCGACGAGTCTGAATAGAAATGGCACAGTTGGTCAAATGTATCAACTCCTCCTTTTGTTTTGTTATAAAAATCGAACATTTCGGGCAAAGAAACAGTTTTATCTTTATCGGGAAGAATGCGCATTATTGACAGTAAATTTACAACCTTCTTCTGGCTACCTTTAGGTGGACAGTAAGCTAATAATGTAAGAGGTCCACTGTAAGCAAACTTGGCGGAATTTTTCACAAAAGAACGTTGGTCTTTCATTTCTGCAGGTATCTCTTTTTTATTTTGTCTTAGAGTTTCAACTAATGTTATATTCTTTTCAAGTAATGCAGTAGCTAATGGAATCGAAGTAAACCAATTGTCACAAGTCAGGTTTCTATTGGTGCCGTGTATAGGAGATGTCAAAGACTGGAGATAGTAATCTGCGACGGGTTGTGTCCTTGGAGTACTTTCTTTGCCTAAGTATACTTCTGCGTTTATCATGTAAAATGTTTTTGAATCACACAATAGTACTATTTTTATACCATACTTATCGGGTTTGTTGGGAATATACATTCGGAAGGGACACCGGCCCCTGAATCCAAGCAGTTGTTCATCCATCGTGCAACAATCAGTGGGAGTGTAATAATCAAAACTTTTTTTTACCTATATCATCAAATAATTCCCTTATCGGTGCCAATCGATCTGCTCTCCGGCGATCTTCTCGTGTATTTTTATCATCGAAACGTAAACAGTTTGTAAGGAACTCAAATCGAGACCCCGACATAGTAGCTTTGAAATATGGTATTCCAGTGTCTTTATCGAATAGATCTTTTACTGTGACAGCATTCATCTTCAAAACTCCAGACAAATAATATAAACCTATCAGGGCTTTTATTTCAGAAATTGAAGTATCCCGCGTGTAAGATGGTCTAACATTTCCAGGACCTTCCTCTAAATCGTAATTCGTATTTAATAGATGATGAAGATGTACTAGGACGTATTACGATAATTTCTAATCGTAATACGTCCTAGTACATCTTCATCAAAAAATAAAGACCAAGCCTCTAAACATGTAGAAATTTGTTTAGCAGGTCCTTTATTACCGGGTGGGTGCAATATTATATTTCGTCTAGGGAGTACGTCCCGAGAATTGCGGAGTTTCGCCACTCCATTTGTATCTTTTTGCACCATATAATCTTGTGGGTACTTCCAACACTTTTAGAAGATTACTCGTCCTCGCTTGTAAGCTGGCTAAATTCTGATTATCTTCTGAATCTGACGAAGATTCATCGTGGCAAAAGTCTTCAATGATTTCATCAGGTTCGCCGTCTGACTCCGCGCCTCCAACGATCTCATCGTCATCGGAATCATACTCGAGAAACCGCTCAATGCTCTCATTCGTCAACTCTCTTCTAGAACCCGCCATCTTATTTCACAATACCTACAACCTACAAAAAATGCACTTCTAAACACAAGAACATAGATATTACAATATTTATAGCTAAAAATAAGAGACTGATTTATTTGAAATATTTGTGTATTTTACTACCCATGGGTGCTACAGCACCCTGCATTAATTATTTACAATACTTACCGGTATGACAGTCAATTTTCAACTAGTACAAAATGGTAAACATGAATTGACAGGAGATTAATGGTGGTTAATATAGCGCATAGCGCCATATTATAGCGCGCTATCTTTCCATAGCGCACAGCGCGTGCTATGTAAGTAGCCGCCATGGCGCTACGGCGCTTTAGCGCTATGAATATCTAGCGCCAACTAGCTCCAGCAGCAGCGTTGGCATCTAGCTGTCGCGTGCGTGCTGTTGGGAGTGGACGTGTGACGCAAATTTGATCTAGCAGCACGCTATTCATCGAGCCCGACCGTATTTCGTATTAGACGTTGGTTAGTTAGTGTATACTGTATATTTATAAGTGATCGAAGGACAAGGTTGTCTGCTACAAAAGTAGCCTAAATAATATTTTTAAATGTAAATAAAATATAGATTCAAAAGTGTATATAATAGTGTATGTAAATAGTTGATTTTTGTATACACAATCAATAAACTTTTAAATATGCCTTTAATTGATTTATAATTTACATTAATGTTAATATAACGTTTACATCGATTATAGACAGTCCTAAGCCTGAAAAGTATGAAAGAGTGTTCATTGGTTTTTCGTTACTGATTTATTTAATTTTAGTCTAAAATGCGACTTATTACGAAATAATATTCTTATATAGCACGCGGTCTATCCAACGAACGACATGTAATGTAACGTGCTACGAGATATAGCATGCTGCAAAACTTTACACGCTTGTTGGCCTGCCACACGCTTTCTTATGAATAGCGCGCTATAACATAGCGTATTTAATAGCGCGCCAGAAATTTATAGTTTATAGTCTGTAGCGTGCTATTGATTTATAGCCGTTTTGAACAACTCTACAGGAGATTAGTAAAAATAACGAAGCTGTGTTGCCATTAGTTAAAAAAATATTATCTACCAAAGTTACCACAGGGTGACACAGCACCCTGGGTAGGGTTCTAGGGTTAAGGAGATTGTTTATCCTATGTGTTGTCATTTTATTCAATAAATCGGAGCATCTTAATGTATTTTGTAAATAGCATTATGATTGAATGCTCAATTAAAGCACATTTTCCTAAAATTACGTATTTAAGTCCCGTGTAGTGGCGGGTGAATACTCACTACCCCATATCTTCCCGTGGGTGTCGTAAGGGCGACAGAAGAGCAGGAGCAGAGGATGGGCAGCAGCATCTTTCTGATAACAGCAAAAACAATAAAAACTGCGGTTGCCAACCCGCTCGCCAAGCGTGGCAACTATGGCAATATACCCCCATGAGCGACGACACAATGAAACGGCCCCCAGTCTGGCGGCGCTATTCCTGGCTACGGTGGCGACCATGGTAACGGCGGGGCAGGGGTGCTAAGCATCTCCGGTGGAGGTTCGGTTGCCACCTACGACGACTCGACCTGGCAACTTATAACGCACGTACCCTGAGGACTGACGAGAAGATCCTGGAGCTGGAAGAAGAGATAGACAAGTTACGCTGGAATATTATAGGATTATCCGAGGTCGAAGAGAGGAGGACACGGTAATCCTCGAATCCGGCAACTTGTTCTATCACCGGGAAGGCGACCATCTGTCCCAAGGAGGTGTCGGATTTATCGTCCACAAGTCTCGTCGTTAACAACGTTGTAAAGATTGGGAGTGTGTCGACGAGGGTTGCGTACCTTATACTCAGAATCACCAAACGGTTAGCTGAAGGTCATACAGGTTTACGCACCAACCTCAGGCACACCCCGATGAGGAGGTGGAGAATGTGAGGATATCTCTAGAGCCATGCATTCCTCCAAAACCCACTATACAGTGTTAATGGGAGACTTCAACAAAACTAGGCACAAGAGAGTACGGTGAACTGAAAGTAGGAAATTTGGAGTAGAACAACGGAACCCAGGGGCCAGCAGCTGGCCGACTTCATGGAGAGAGGGACTTTTATGATGAACTCTCTTCCAGAAGCGGCCCCACAGGAGTGGACCTGGTCGAGCCCCGACGGTTCGACAAAAATGAGATTGACTTCATTATGACGACCAGGCGACAATTGTTCAGTGATGTCTCGGTGATCGCGAGGGTGAAACCGGCAGCGATCACCGAATAATGAGGCACACTGAACCTAAACGTAAAGTTGGAGAGGTCACGTCTAATGAAGTCAACGCTCCGTCCCCTCGTGCTCTAATCCAAAGTCCCGAAACCTTTCAGCTCGAACCAGGGCTCAAAGTCTTTGCTAGAGATCTGTCTGCCAGAAAGAGCCAACTGTCGAAGCTGAAGACCGAGTGTGGCAGCGTCGTTTCGGGACACCTGAGATTTTGAGTGAGATTGAGAGGTTCTATGGGCAGCTGTACACATCATCGTTGGAGCCACACGCAAGTGTGAGTAACGATCCAAGAGCGAGTCTTATCCGACACTATTCCGATGATATCCCGGACGTCAGTCTGAGCGAGATTAGAATGGCTCTCCAGCACCTTAAAACGGCAAGGCCCCAGGCGAGGATGGAATTACAGCGGAGCTTCTGAAAGCGGGTGGAAAACCGGTACTTGAAGTCCTTCAGAAGCTCTTTAATTCCGTCCTACATGGTGGCATTACACCGGAGGCGTGGAGCAGAGTGCGGTGGTCTTGTTCTTCAAGAAGGCGACAACGCTCTTTGAAGAACTACAGACCGATTTCCTTCTGAGCCGCGTCTACGTGCTGTTTTCGAGTCATTACGAATCGTCTCGCACGCAGACTCGACGACTTCCAGCCTCGAACAAGCCGGTTTCCGAAAAGGCTTTAGCACCATAGACCACATACATACCCTTCGGCAAATTGTACAGAAGTCCGAGGAGTACAATTTGCCACTATGTCTGGCGTATGTGGACTATGAGAAAGCCTTGATTCCGTTGAAATTTGGGCGGTGCTGCAGTCCCTTCAGCGGTGCCATGTTGACTGTCGGTATATCGAAGTGCTGAAGTGCTTGTACAGTAGGGCTACGATGGCTATCAGTACAGAACAGGAGTACGAAACCTATCCAACTGCAGAGAGGTGTAAGACAGGGTGACGTTATATCCCGAAACTCTTCACCGCTGCATTGGAGGACGTTTTCAAGCTTCTGGACTGGAAAGGATACGGTATTAACATCAATGGCGAGTACATCACTCACCTTCGATTTGCCGACGATATAGTCCTTATGGCAGAATCGCTGGAGGACCTAAGCACTATGCTCAATAACCTCAATAGTGCCTCCCAACGGATAGGTCTTAAGATGAACATGGACAAAACAAAGATCATGTTTAATGTCCATGTCACACCTATGCCGGTAGTTGTTGGAGCACTAAGCTCGAAGTTGTTGACGAGTATGTTTACCTGGGACAAATAGTCCGACTAGGTAAGTCCAACTTCGACCGAGAGTCAATCGACGGATTCAACTCGGCTGGGCAGCGTTCGGAAATTACGGTACATCTTCTCGTCAGGTATACCTCAAAGATTGAAAACGAGGCTGTACAACCAGTGCGTGTTGCCAGTGATGACATACGGAACTGAGACGTGGTCCTTCACTGCTGGCCGGATGAGGAAGCTCAAGGTCGCTCAGCGAGCTATGGAGAGCTATGCTCGAGTCTCACTGCGTGATAAACTTAGAAATGAGATTATCCGCAGTAGACCAGCGTGACCGATAGCCCAACGGATTAGTAAGCTGAAGTGGCAATGGGCCGGCCATATAGCTCGAAGAACCGACAACCGATGGGGAAAAAGGTTCTCGGTGGCGGCCTCGTACCGGCGGACGAAGGTAGGGCGTCCCCACTAGATGGAGTGACGACCTGGTAAGACATGCAGGAAGTCGATGGATGCAGGTGGCTCAGAACCGTGCTTTGTGGCATTTTGGGGAGGCCTATATTCAGCAGTGGACTTGTGAAGGGCTGTAATGATGATGATGAAGTCTAAAAAGTCTCTACCCTGGTTTGTCCCTTGACGTTTTTTGTAAACATGCGGACATTACATACCTTCTTTGTTGCAAGTGCCCAGTAAAAATATATTTAGCACAAATTTAAATAAGTATACTTTAGTATAATAAAGGAAAAATACAAAAATATTTGTTTATTTTCAATAATTTTCAAACTTTATTTTTGTCCCACTTTTTTTGTGTATCTACCCTGGCAAATTTCGATCCGCTAAAACAAACTGAAATATTAGGCGGCCATATTCGAATTGGCGCTCAAGGACACGCAAGACGTTCAAGGAGAAGTTGGTAACACTGAACAAACGAGGCGTTAAATCGCTGTCATTGTTTAGTTGGCGCGACGCAACAGTGCGGTGCAGTTGTTTTGCAAGGTCAATGTGTCTCTCCTCTGGTAAGTCGTAAAATTTATATAATTCATTTAATTTATTTGGCATTTTTTGTTTCAATTCAAAAACAGTGTAATAGTTGAAGAGTGACATATTATTAATCCAAAATTAACGTATGTCCGTCAAGAAAGTTAAGTTCATGAAGAAAACATCTCTCCCCTGCCATATTTCCCCTGTCAAAATAACTACCAGGGGAGATACTCGCTGACCAGGGGAGATAATGTGGGTCATTAGAGGTTTGTATAAACTAATTCAGATATAGTTAACATTCTAATTCAGGTATAGTTAACGTTATCAACTTCTATTAAAAAGAAAAGAATTCAAAATCATTACTGTACATCTGCATATTATAGAGTATATAGATACATACATTTTGCATTAAGTGAATGTGTTTGAATTCAGTGAATGAGTTGGTTTCGATACCTTTTTTTAATTAGGGATGTTTTTTCATGTGTTCTCGGCTTATTTCTTTGTTTATGATCCGATTTTAATGATATATTGTTATTACTTTGTTGTTTATAATATTGTTACAGATGAGACCGAGCTAGAAGACAGATATTTAAATAATAAAAAACAAGAGGATAAAGTAAAAATCTAAAGAAGAAATTGGCACGTTACAAAAAAGATTACAAATATTTTAAAAAAAACATCAAAAACTAACTCTTATCGGCAAAATAGAACAAGTGATGGATCCTATAAGTTCCAGAAATAATAAAAAAAAAATACTGTTTGCAGAAGTGCTCAACCAACAATTAGAAAAAAATTATTCTACAATTACAAACTCTTTTTAATAGTTGTATAACTGGGAAATTAGTAATTAAATATGGCATAGGTACTACCGAACGAAAAAAATAAGAAACCTTTGAAAAAAAAATTGGAAAAGTATGATTGATGGAAAATAAACGTAAAGTGAAAGCAAGCTATGAAATAATGAACTTGTAGAAATAACTAGTCTCTTTAATTAGTATTGATTAAAGAATATTTTATTATTTGTTGAAGGTACGATGTCTCTTATTTCTTAATTTACTAATAAATAAGCTTTTTTAGTGTCTGTGACAAAAAATTTTTTTTCTCAGACACTAAAGAAGCTCTAGTTTAAGATTTAATGAAAGGCTGTAATACAAAAATTATACTCTAATTATAAGTTAATTACAATGTTTAGTAAAAGTTAACTTTAATAATTGTTTTATTATGTCCAAGTCTCTCCCCTGCTCAATGTATTTACCCTGGCTTTTCAAAAAGTAACTAAATAAGTAAAAATTGACTTACCCTCACGTGAATGTGTGCATAAAAGGGACTAAAGTTGTAAGATATGTTTTTAATCAAAAAATTCCAACTTTATTTCTTGGCCGCATCCTCTATGGAAACAAAACCTCTTATCATAGAATGACCCATTTAATATATTAGATGATGTTAGGTATTAGAAGTTTGTTGATAATTAATATTGTATGGACATTACTTACTATACATACAGTACTTGAGGGAAAAGTGTGTTACATCATAGATTGTCATAAATAGTTATGAATATGGGTACTTGTATAACATTGTTAAGAAATAATGTTAGTTAAGTCAACCAGGTAGTCATTAGTTTTGCTACCTAGCACAATACACATAATTACTAGAGATGGGCCGACTAGTCGGGAAAGCCGACTATTCGGCATCTTTTACAGTCGGTGACTAGTCGGCAACTAATCGGCAACTAATCGGCAAAATATGCCGATTATAATCGGTGGTTAGCAGATTAATTAAACCAACATTTATTTATAATAATTGTTTTTATTATACTTATTCATTATCCACTGTGATAGCTGTTTTTATCATAATTACCTAGCTGCGCTTTATTATATTAATTATTAATCTGTTACCATAGTATAAGGAATTTAAGAACCAGTCAGTAATTAAGTATCATCAATCAATGACACATACATAACAAATAAAACAAAATAATATAGGTACCTTAATAACATTTTCAAGGTATCATAGAGCCAAGGTATTACTTTAAATTTACTTAGTCTTTATCAAGAATAATAAAATATAAAAAATAGTGTGATGGAATCATTATACAATATTAAAATAAATTGGCAACAAGATGTTTAGTGCTAATGAATGCTTAAAAAGTACTTAAATACCTTTGTTTTTAATTAGTGGCAAGTTATGATGCAAAAATAAAGAATAAGAAAAAAAGTTATGTTTCGGCGCGATCTGGAAGTAAGTGGTTCCTTTTTGTCTCATATACATTACCAGCTTCTGAAAAGAGACGCTCTATAAACTGTACTGGGACTACACAGATATACTTTGGCTATACGATTTCAGAATATCTAGAGCTGTTGTCATGCCACCACTTAAATGGATCTTCAGTTAGCTTTAAAACTGGCAATGTGCAGTAAGAATGAAATTCGTGAGCTAAACTAGATGTTTCGTCGTCAATATTGTGCACTTTTCACGTAACCATTTCTTGGTAAACTCCCCAAAAGTTGCGATGTGCTGTCATTTCGGAATTAGGATTTTGGGTATTGGTCTCGTCGTTATTTGGGTCGCTGTCATCATCATCACTCATACTGTTCTTTAAGGCTTCCAGCAAAAACTGTGATCTTACTGATACTATATTTTCATTATCAAAAAACTGTAGTTTGTACCTTGGATCAAGCAAAAGTTGCAAGTGAAAATAATTTATTCTGTTCCAAATTTCTGCATTTAGTTTTCAAGCCCTTTGCAATACACTTTTCATTTCCATTAATTGCCTATCGCATGCGCGAGCGAGCTGAGAGGATGACGACATAGCCCAAATACCTCCGAATGGCTAGTATTAAAATGATCGGCATCGCCGACTAGTCGGCCGACTGATCGGTAATTTGAAAACCGATTAGTCGGCTAGTCCGACTATGGTATTTGCCGGTTGCCGACCAGCCGACTAGCCGGCAAATACCAGTCGGCCCATCTTTAATAATTACCTAAATTACGGTGTTTTATTGTATCTAACAGATTATAAATGAACTCATTAGCAAATTAAATGCCAATCACTTCTACACAATAGCTTATGCAGAAGACCTCACAATACTGGTCTCGGGAAAGACAGCAAGCATAGTGTTCAACCTGACCCAGAAGCTCTCCATAAAGTGGAGATATTTGACTTAACTGTTAACCCAAATAAACAGTTCCAGTAATGTTTACATAAAACAATGCTGAATAACAATCACTACCCCATCTTCCCTGGGTGTCGTAAGAGGCGACAGAGGAAACTGAGGCAGAGGATGGGCAGCAGCATCTTTCTGATAACAGCAAAAACAATAAAAACTGCGGTTGCCAACCCGCTCGCCAAGCGTGGCAACTATGGCAATATACCCCATGAGCGACGACACAATGAAACGGCCCCAGTTCCCGGCGGCCCCGCTATTCCTGGCTACGGTGGCGACCATGGTAACGGCGGGGCAGGGGTGCTAAGCATCTCCGGTGGAGGTTCGTTGCCACCTACGACGACTCGACCTGGCAACTTATAACGCACGTACCCTGAGGACTGACGAGAAGATCCTGAGCTGGAAGAAGAGATAGACAAGTTACGCTGGAATATTATAGGATTATCCGAGGTCCGAAGAGAGGGGAGGACACGGTAATCCTCGAATCGGCAACTTGTTCTATCACCGGGAAGGCGACCATCTGTCCCAAGGAGGTGTCGGATTTATCGTCCACAAGTCTCTCGTTAACAACGTTAAAGATTGGGAGTGTGTCGACGAGGTTGCGTACCTTATACTCAGAATCACCAAACGGTATTCGCTGAAGGTCATACAGGTTTACGCACCAACCTCGGCACCACCCCGATGAGGAGGTGGAGGAAATGTATGAGGATATCTCTAGAGCCATGCATTCCTCCAAAACCCACTATACGGTGTTAATGGGAGACTTCAACGCAAAACTAGGCACAAGAGAGTACAGCAACTGAAAGTAGGAAATTTGAGTAGGGCAACGGAACCCAGGGCCAGCAGCTGGCCGACTTCATGGAGAGAGGGACTTTTATGATGAACTCTTTCTTCCAGAAGCGGCCCCACAGAAGTGGACCTGGTCGAGCCCCGACGGTTCGACAAAAATGAGATTGACTTCATTATGACGACCAGGCGACAATTGTTCAGTGATGTCTCAGTGATCGCGAGGGTGAAAACCGGCAGCGATCACCGAATGGTGAGGGCACACTGAACCTAAACGTAAAGTTGGAGAGGTCACGTCTAATGAAGTCAACGCTCCGTCCCCTCGTGCTCTAATCCAAAGTCCCGAAACCTTTCAGCTCGAACTACGAAACCGTTTCCAGTGCCTAGAAGATTGCAATGCAGTGGACGATATGAATGACAAGCTCGTGGAAACTGTCCATGCGATCGGAGCTAAGTTTTGCAAGACCCGCCGCAGAAGAACACAAAAACTCTCCGATCACACTCTTAATCTCATGGCTGTTAGACGGGATATAAAGCTGCAGTCTTCAGTAGATATGACAGAATACAGGCAACTGAACAGACAGATCTCCAAATGCATGCGGCGGGATTTGCGCAACTTCAATACAGCTCGTATTGAAGAAGCGATCGAGCGGAACCAGGGCTCCAAAGTCTTTGCTAGAGATCTGTCTGCCAGAAAGAGCCAACTGTCGAAGCTGAAGACCGAGTGTGGCAGCGTCGTTTCCGGGACACCTGAGATTTTGAGTGAGATTGAGGTTCTGGGCAGCTGTACACATCATCGTTGGAGCCACACGCAAGTGTGAGTAACGATCCAAGAGCGAGTCTTATCCGACACTATTCCGATGATATCCCGGACGTCAGTCTGAGCGAGATTAGAATGGCTCTCCAGCACCTTAAAACGGCAAGGCCCCAGGCGAGGATGGAATTACAGCGGAGCTTGAAAGCGGTGGAAAACCGGTACTTGAAGTCCTTCAGAAGCTCTTTAATTCCGTCCTACATGGTGGCATTACACCGGAGGCGTGGAGCAGAAGTGGTGGTCTTGTTCTTCAAGAAAGGCGACAACGCCTCTTGAAGAACTACAGACCGATTTCCCTTCTGAGCCGCGTCTACGTGCTGTTTTCGAGAGTCATTACGAATCGTCTCGCACGCAGACTCGACGACTTCCAGCCTCCCGAAAGCCGAGCCCGAAAAGGCTTTAGCACCATAGACCACATACATACCTTCGGCAAATTGTACAGAAGTCCGAGGAGGTACAATTTGCCACTATGTCTGGCGTATGTGGACTGAGAAAGCCTTTGATTCCGTTGAAATTTGGGCGGTGCTGCAGTCCCTTCAGCGGTGCCATGTTGACTGTCGGTATATCGAAGTGCTGAAGTGCTTGTACAGTAGGGCTACGATGGCTATCCGAGTACAGAACAGGAGTACGAAACCTATCCAACTGCAGAGAGGTGTAAGACAGGGTGACGTTATATCCTCGAAACTCTTCACCGCTGCATTGGAGGACGTTTTCAAGCTTCTGGACTGGAAAGGATACGGTATTAACATCAATGGCGAGTACATCACTCACCTTCGATTTGCCGACGATATAGTCCTTATGGCAGAATCGCTGGAGGACCTAAGCACTATGCTCAATAACCTCAATAGTGCCTCCCAACGGATAGGTCTTAAGATGAACATGGACAAAACAAAGATCATGTTTAATGTCCATGTCACACCTATGGTAGTTGTTGGGAGCACTAAGCTCAGTTGTTGACGAGTATGTTTACCTGGGACAAATAGTCCGACTAGGTAAGTCCAACTTCGACCGAGAGGTCAATCGACGGATTCAACTCGGCTGGGCAGCGTTCGGGAAATTACGGTACATCTTCTCGTCAGGTATACCTCAAAGATTGAAAACGAGGCTGTACAACCAGTGCGTGTTGCCAGTGATGACATACGGAACTGAGACGTGGTCCTTCACTGCTGGCCGGATGAGGAAGCTCAAGGTCGCTCAGCGAGCTATGGAGGCTATGCTCGGAGTCTCACTGCGTGATAAACTTAGAAATGAGATTATCCGCAGTAGAACCAGCGTGACCGACATAGCCCAACGGATTAGGCTGAAGTGGCAATGGGCCGGCCATATAGCTCGAAGAACCGACAACCGATGGGGAAAAAGGTTCTCGAGTGGCGGCCCTGTACCGGCGGACGAAGTGTAGGCGTCCCCACTAGATGGAGTGACGACCTGGTAAGACATGCAGGAAGTCGATGGATGCAGGTGGCTCAGAACCGTGCTTTGTGGCATTTTTGGGGAGGCCTATATTCAGCAGTGGACTTGTGAAGGGCTGTAATGATGATGATGAAGTAAAAAGTCTCTACCCTGGTTTGTCCCTTGACGTTTTTGTTAAACATGCGGACATTACATACCTTCTTTGTTGCAAGTGCCCAGTAAAAGTATATTTAGCACAAATTTAAATAAGTATACTTTAGTATAATACAGGAAAAATACAAAAATATTAGTTTATTTTCAATAATTTTCAAACTTTATTTTTGTCCCGCTTTTTGTGTATCTACCCTGGCAAATTTCGATCCGCTAAAACAAACTGAAATATTAGGCGGCCATATTCAATTGGCGCTCAGGACACAAGGCGTTCAAGGAGAAGTTGGTAACACTGAACAAACGAGGCGTTAAATCGCTATCATTGTTTAGTTGGCGCGACGCAACAGTGCGGTACAGTTGTTTTGCAAGGTCAATGTGTCGTAAAATTTATATAATTCACTTAATTTACTTGGCATTTATTGTTTCAATTCAAAAACAGTGTAATAGTTGAAGAGTGACATATTATTAATCCAAAATTAACGTATGTCCGTCAAAAAAGTTAAGTTCATGAAGAAATCATCTCTCCCCTGCCATATTTCCCCTGTCAAAATAACTACCAGGGGAGATACTCGCTGACCAGGGGAGATAATGTGGGTCATTAGATGTTTGTATAAACTAATTCAGATATAGTTAACATTCTAATTCAGGTATAGTTAACGTTATCAACTTCTATTAAAAAGAAAAGAATTCAAAATCATTACTGTACATCTGCATATTATAGAGTATATAGATACATACATTTTGCATTAAGTGAATGTGTTTGAATTCAGTGAATGAGTTGGTTTCGATACCTTTTTTTAATTAGGGATGTTTTTTCATGTGTTCTCGGCTTATTTCTTTGTTTATGATCCGATTTTAATGATATATTGTTATTACTTTGTTGTTTATAATATTGTTACAGATGAGACCAAAAGAAGACAGATATTTAAATAATAAAAAAACAAGAGGATAAAGTAAAAATCTAAAGAAGTAATTGGCATGTTACAAAAAGATTACAAATATTTTTAAAAAACATCAAAACTAACCCTTAACGGTAAAGTAGAACAAGTGATGAATCCTATTAGTTCCAGAAACAATAAAAAAAAATACTGTTTGCAGAAGTGCTCAATCAACAATTAGAAAAAATATTCTACTCACAAACTCCTTTTAAAAGTTGTATAACTGGGAAATTAGTAATTAAATATAGCATAGGTACTACCGACCGAAAAAAAAAAGAAACCTTTGAAAAAAAAATTGGAAAAGTACGATTGATGGAAAATAAACGTAAAGTGAAAGCAAGCTATGAAATGAACTTGTAGAAATAACTAGTCTCTTTAATTAGTATAGATTAAAGAATATTTTATTATTTGTTGAAGGTACGATGTCTCTTATTTCTTAATTTACTAATAAATAAGCTTTTTTAGTGTCTGTGACAAAAAATTTTTTTTCTCAGACACTAAAGAAGCTCTAGTTTAAGATTTAATGAAAGGCTGTAATACAAAAATTATACTCTAATTATAAGTTAATTACAATGTTTAGTAAAAGTTAACTTTAATAATTGTTTTATTATGTCCAAGTCTCTCCTGTCCAATGTATTTACCTGGCTTTTCAAAAGTAACTAAATAAGTAAAATTGACTTGCACTCATGTGAATGTGTGCATCAAAGGGACTAAAGTTGTAAGATATGTTTTTAATCAAAAAATTCCAACTTTATTTCTTGGCCGCATCCTCTATGGAAACAAAACCTCTTATCATAGAATGACCCATTTAATATATTAGATGATGTTAGGTATTAGAAGTTTGTTGATAATTAATATTGTATGGACATTACTTACTATACATACAGTACTTGAGGGAAAAGTGTGTTACATCATAGATTGTCATAAATAGTTATGAATATGGGTACTTGTATAACATTGTTAAGAAATAATGTTAGTTAAGTCAACCAGGTAGTCATTAGTTTTGCTACCTAGCACAATACACATAATTACTAGAGATGGGCCGACTAGTCGGGAAAGCCGACTATTCGGCATCTTTTACAGTCGGTGACTAGTCGGCAACTAATCGGCAAAATATGCCGATTATAATCGGTGGTTAGCAGATTAATTAAACCAACATTTATTTATAATAATTGTTTTTATTATACTTATTCATTATCCACTGTGATAGCTGTTTTTATCATAATTACCTAGCTGCGCTTTATTATATTAATTATTAATCTGTTACCATAGTATAAGGAATTTAAGAACCAGTCAGTAATTAAGTGTCATCAATCAATGACACATACATAACAAATAAAACAAAATAATATAGGTACCTTAATAACATTTTCAAGGTATCATAGAGCCAAGGTATTACTTTAAATTTACTTAGTCTTTATCAAGAATAATAAAATATAAAAAATAGTGTGATGGAATCATTATACAATATTAAAATAAATTGGCAACAAGATGTTTAGTGCTAATGAATGCTTAAAAGTACTTAAATACCTTTGTTTTTAATTAGTGGCAAGTTATGATGCAAAAATAAAGAATAAGAAAAAGTTATGTTTCGGCGCGATCTGAAGTAAGTGGTTCCTTTTGTCTCATATACATTACCATCTTCTGAAAAGAGACGCCGCTATAAACTGTACTGGCGGGACTACACAGATATACTTTGGCTAACGAGCCATTTCAGAATATCTAGAGCTGTTGTCATGCCACCACTTAAATGGATCTTCAGTTAGCTTTAAAACTGGCAATGCAGTAAGAATGAAGTTCGTGAGCTGAACTAAATGTTTCGTCGTCAATATTGTGCACTTTTCACGTAACCATTTATTGGTAAACTCCCCAAAAGTTGCGATGTGCTGTCATTTCGGAATTAGGATTTTGGGTATTGGTCTCGTCGTTATTTGGGTCGCTGTCATCATCATCACTCATACTGTTCTTAAGGCTTCCAGCAAAACTGTGATCTTACTGATACTATATTTTCATTATCAAAAACTGTAGTTTGTACCTTGGATCAAGCAAAGTTGCAAGTGAAAATTATTCTGTTCCAAATTTCTGCATTTAGTTTTAAGCCCTTTGCAATACACTTTTCATTTCCATTAATTGCTCGCGTGCGCGCGAGCGAGCTGAGTGATGACGACATAGCCCGAATACCTCCGAATGGCTAGTATTAAAATGATCGGCATCGCCGACTAGTCGGCCGACTGATCGGTAATTTGAAAACCGATTAGTCGGCTAGTCCGACTATGGTATTTGCCGGTTAGCCGATAGCCGACTAGCCGGCAAATACCATAGTCGGCCCATCTCTAATAATTACCTAAATTACGGTGTTTTATTGTATCTAACAGATTATAAATGAACTCATCAGCAAATTAAATGCCAATCACTTCTACACAATAGCTTATGCAGAAGACCTCACAATACTGGTCTCGGGAAAGACAGCAAGCATGGTGTGCAACCTGACCCAGAAGCTCTCGTATAGTGGAGATATTTGACTTAACTGTTAACCCAAATAAACAGTTCCAGTAATGTTTACATAAAAACAATGCTGAATAACTATCACCTTCCAAGTCTTTTCATTAAAAAACTCCAGTTATCCTCTGAGGCAAAATATTTAGGACTTACCATGGATCAACAAGGCTAGTATAACTTTCTGACAATGCAGAAAGATGATTGGCAAACGATCGGGTCCGACGCCAAAAATTATACTGCAGCTGTAACAAACTGTAATGCTGCCCATGATCACATACAATGCTCTGGTATGGTGGACCAAAACGAATGAAGCCACTACTATAAAGAAGCTTCAGTGATACCAGAGACTGACATGTATGGCTGCCACAGGCTGCATAACGAATACACCAGAAGCACATATAACAAGAACCAATGTTAGCTGCCATTAGACTCAAGATCCTAAATCTTTGGAGTAAGGGTAGAGTCCCTCCCTCATACAGGTAAATCAATCAATAGAATTGACACCAAACTTCTTATCCTACAAGCCAAATATGACAAGATCCCGAAACAATTTGTGTTTGATAAGAAATATAAGATACAATTTAATGAAACTAACCAGCTGGAGGGATTAAATCCAAAAGAACTTAGAATTTTCACAGATGGTTCTAAACCAAATGAAGGTGCAGGATCTGGAACTTTTTCGAAGACCTCAACATCCATATAAGTACATTGCTGGGTATGCACCACACAGTCAGTCTTTCAGGCTTAATGCATGGGTATTATTCAAACGGCCATTGGAATAGATACAAGGAAGGTAAAAGACTTCTCCATGAATACTGACTGACAGCATGGTGGTACTACATAATCTGAATGAATGCCATAAACAATTAAATGAGGTATGTAAACACAACAATGTAACTCTGCAATGGATCAAGGGACACAGTGGATCCAGGGGCAATAACACAGCAGACGAACTGGCCAGGGAAGAATTGGCTCTGGCCAACATAGGGCCAGAACCGATCATACCAATTGCTTTTGGTAACATTTGTTCACTGGTACTTAAACTCTTCACTTAATAATCAACTGGCTCAGCTTTGGAAAAATCTAAGACTGTAGGTAAGCTAGGGAGGCCCTGCTATCAATAAACAGTTGTTTAATCGAGGTCTTAATGAGGTTGAACAAGTCACAGATCAGGATAGCAGGCTCTTTTAAGAAACATTTATTTACGATAGGTGTTACAGACAGTCCCTTGTGCAGGGTGTGTAGGAAATAGCGGCCCATGTGTTGCTGACATGTCCGGAGGTCGCTGCATATAGGGCGAAACATATTGGCACGTCGAGATCACTCCCCAAAGTCACTCGCAACATCCAGTGACTGCTGAACTTCTTCAAAGAGATTTCATGGCTCGAATAATCGTAATTTTCCTGCCCACACGCAAAATACGGGCTTAGTGAGAGTAAATGTTGAGTTGCAGAAAACAGCCCGTCATAAATTAAACTAACTAAAACGGGTTTAGCAAAACTTAGCTCCAACTACATGGACAGTTTCCACGAGTTTGTCTTTCATATTATACATTATATTGCAGTTTTTAGGCACTAAAATGAATTTGTAATTCGAGCTTAGTTTTCAGGGTTTTGGATAAGAGATTGAGAGGGATGAAACTATAAACACATACTATATAAATAAATACACTCATATAAATATTCACATACCAACCTCTTGAAGGATTATATGGGTTGGGTTTAGAATCAAGTCGCCTGAATTTGAGGAGTCTGTCACTGTGGTCAAGGGGGCTTATCTGAAGTGCCCCCATGAAATTTTAGCTGCCGGAGCTGCGTCGAAATATTTAATATCATTTTCAAAATATTCATAAATCACTAATAATACCTGAAACCGAACTTTGACATTGACAGTAAACAGTAACAGATATACTCACCAAAGAGAATATAATCACTACGCTTATACTGACCAGCGACTGCGTCATAAGCATCATCTGTTGCTCCGAGTTTACGTGAATATGCTCCGATTATTATTATCTGCTGCCTGTTTTTCGACGACTACTCGCTACTCTGAAGACCGATTGCTTGATATTTTACAACGTTGGAAATGGTGGAAGTAATAAAATATGTTTACTTATTAAAGTAATTATAAAAGTTAACATTATGGTGTTTTATTTGGTGCAAGAGCGAGCAAAGTGAGCTCGGACGGCACCCCGACTGGACAGGTTAGGGTTAGTAGGCGCGGCGGGTCGGTAAGCTTAGCCGAATAGACCCTCCATCCCTCGTGGTTATTTTTATAAACCATCAAGAACAGGAGCCCCGCCTAGCGGGCTCCACGACTACACTTTTATTATTTCGGCGGAAGGGGGATGCCCTCCTCCTATTAAAGTGATTTTTCTCAGAAATCATTCAATAAATATTTTAATCTTCAACATTTAATATAAAAAATAGGCACATCCGGCAGAGAAAAAGGTGGGAAGCGAATCTACCCCACCCCTTTCCCCTGCCCCACACCCCTATTAAGGCGACTTGATTCTAAACCTTAACCGATTATATTTCTACTCTTCATAAATATATTACTACTCTACTCACTAAAATTGACATTTGGCAAATGTTAAATATTCAAAAGTAACTTTGGAATATTCCTCTTACATTCCCATTCTGTTTTAAGATGTTCAATAACAAATATAACAGATTCACAGAACCCGGGTGCCTTATCTATTCCCTTTAGATATTGCCGAATTGATTATGGTTTGAAAAAAAGGTTTTGTTTCATTTTAAGCATTTAATGTTGTGTATGACTGTGTTGTAAAACGAATTATTATAAACTAGTAGCTATTATTCTTACATTTAATAAGACTGTACTAAAATTAAAAGTACAATCTTGTAATAATTTCTATACAGAATATTTCTGATAAAAATTAATTAATAAAAATGATCTACCTACTTACCTTAACTTTTGTCTTTCCAGATATTAAGTCAACATCGCAAAACCTTCCATCTTTTCTAAAGTGATTCAGATTTAACGATACTTTATTAGCATACTCTCGACATTTGTATGGCCTGGATCCCTCTTTACTATGTAATTTTTCATAAAAATTCGACATTGTTATGAATTTTTATCATTATTTTGTCTACAAAGACCAAAACCAAAAAATATATTATAAAACACTGGTCACTGTCCTGTCACTGTCAGTCACTAGGATTTTTTTTTTGGAGTTTATGGCCTGGTATCTAGACCTTTAGGCCAAGTCTTGAGTATTTTTATTCGGTTTATTATAATTTCCCACTGTATTTTTGATGAATTTATATAAAGCACGTAATAGGATCTATTTTTAACATATCACTCAGGCGGCGGGAGGATCTTGGACTGTCATTTGATTTTGCACTATGTCACTAATTTCACTGACAAGAATCAATCTGTCAAATGAAAAGCATTCACATGTAAATATGAAATGTTCGATATCACCAACAGAATTATTGCAGAAGGTGCAGTAGCTGTTCTCCACTATGCCCAACCGAGCCAGGTGGGCCGGGACGGTGGAGTGACCAAAACGCAGTCTGTTTATAGTCGTAATAAAGTCCCGACTGGCCATTTTCAATTTGTTATACCATGGTGCTACAGGCAGGTTTTCTTGAACATTTCCATACCATTTACCCTTCTGTTCTTGATCTTGTTTCCAAAATTCGATCCATAAACTATTGACCTGGTTGTCAATAGATTGATAACAGTCGGTCAAAGGTACTTTTACTATGGAGCTAACATCCAACATGTTGGTTCCATCATGTGCAATTTTATATACTATCTCATTTCCTGTTATGCCCCTATGTGATGGAATCCACATGAAAGAGACCTGTATACCATTTTGTGCATAACTAAATAACAATTTTTAATATTATACAAAATATAGTTTTTTTAAAGTCAAATCTGAGATTGGTTATATTTTGGACCATACTTAAACTGTCTGTTAAAATTAAAAATTTATTAAAACTATTTATAAGTCACTAGGATTATTCCAAGCAGGGATGCCCGATCTAAATCAATTTTCTGGAAGATCGAGTCACGGCTATACGATCTACCGATTTTTGAATCGATTCAAGGAATGCGATCTTCACCCAGATCGATTTGTATGCCTATAAGATCGTATGGAAAAATCGTATCACCTAAAACCTAAACATCAACCGAACCGTAACGTCTAACGTACGAACTGATCTTTGTCTTTGCATACCTATCGTATTGCCGGGAGGACAGAATAACTAAAACAAAGTAAGATTACTTACCTACACATTGAATGAGAGTAGATTCGAGTTACATCAAAAACGGTAATATATAAAATATGAAGGTAGGTATGATACTATTTGCTTATTTTACTATCGGGTACCTATGTTAGTGGTCTATGATCTTTCATTCTTTGTAATATTCCGATACGAAAAGTTGAGCTGCTCTATGAGCGTAAATTTTTATTTTAAAATACTTTTCAATATGGCCCCGCCAACCAAATCAATAGCATGGGCTTTTTTTATTAAATGTGACATGGGTGGACAATGTAAAATGTGTAAACAGATGGTTAAAACTAGTGGAAATACTACCAATTTAAAAAAATCATCTCAGACGTCATCACATAGGCACTTATTCTGAGCTAAGGGAGTAACTTACGCTACTTTTATTTTAGAAAAAATTTAAATGTTGGAATTTATAATGTAAAACCTGTTTTATACTTTTCAAAAATAATAATTTGGAAAATCTCACTGGATACCGTAATAGGCATTGTTAAAATAAATAATTTTGCATGCATACTGTGCTTTTCTTTATTTTTATAAAATTACGATACGATTTTCCGAGATCAATTTTCATTCAATGCAATATGATAAAATCGTGAATCGATTCACGAGGTTACGATCCATTACGATCCAGAAGATCGATTCAAAACAAAAATCAGGCATCCCTAATTCAAGTACTCTGTGGTCACTAGCTCGTAGACAGTAGAAGAGTTTTGGCGGGAACTTGACCGGCGGCGGTTTGCTGCTCCTGTATTATTTTTAAATATAATGGTTTGAAGTGGACTTTGATATGTAAAAATGGTGCGATTTTATGTATTAAGTGTCTGCGCATGTGAACTATTAGTGGAAACTGTGAAACAAGTGCTCTGATGGTGATATGATGCTCAAAATAAGGTGTCTGTCTGCTTAGGCGCCTTGAGGTACCATCGCCAACCGTCAGCTGTCTGCTGGCTCAAGTTGCCGTCAAAATCTCCCAAGGGCTGCACAATGTGACGCATCAACATATTGTGAAGCAGTGTACTAAGAAGGATAATTATAATATATTGTAACTTCAGGCTCAGAAGGGCTAGATCCCAGAGCCGTAAAGCCTGTTATTAAAAAGACAGTAGAAGTGGGCGTCGAATCAATAAACAGTTTTTAACAGCTTTTCATTCATCAACGTGTTAACTGTTATTCATTAATGAAAAACAGGTTGAAAATATTAGCTGTCAATTTGAATAATATTGAAAATATTACAATATTTTCAATATTATTTCATTCATTCTGTGAATTTAGCCTCCTTCGGAAATATTCGCTACTTCTGGATGTTACCGAACACCGTCGCGTCGCCGCATCGGACGTGGTTTTGTGCGTGAGTGTGTGAGCGTGAGCGAGTAAAGAAAGTTAATTTGTTATTTGTTATGATTTTGTATTTAGTGTGTGTAAACAATCCGTGAGTGTCGGTCAAGGCTAAAATTCGTTGCAATTGTTTTGTTTGCATTATGCATCGAGGACAAGTTTTTTTAAGTTTAAGTTTTACAGTATAATAATATCTATTGAGTTGGGATTTTACGTGAAGTTAAAGTTAGGTTTTAGTTCAATAAAATAATAATAGTTTTTCTAACTAATCAGGAATCAGGTTTACGACCTAGTGGCCGTAACTCAATAACGTCTAGTTACGCGGCTGAATCGATCTCCTGCAAAATGGCGGGTGTTCAGTTTTATTGCTGCAAAAAAATCAGTTACGTCAAATTTACAAAAGATGGCCTTTCATATATAAGTAACTTTTAATCACATTATAGCTATTTATTTTATTAAAACTTAAAATTACAATAATAACGGTCGTATTGTTACGGATTTGTTTACCAACACAAGCTGCTTGCCCTCATACAATATGCAGATAGGTCGAGGAACTGGTCCGAGTCTGTATCAGTGTCGCTGTCACCAAGCGATGCTGTTCTTGTAACATTGTAGTTTATTGTTTTAATAGTTATGTGTGAGTTTAGTAGTGACAGCCACTTGTATTTGTGTGCGTATATTTCCCCGCAAAAATTACAGACAGTGAAAAACGCTATGGCTACCTTCGAGCAATGGTTACTCCCTCCAGACCACCAGTGTTGTTTTATGGGATCAACGCGATCAACGATCAACGTTTAACCAGGAATCTTTGTAACACAAACTCATAAGAAGTGCTAGCTTTGTATTAGAAACTGGATTGATTCTATCTAGTACTTTAATCGACCATATCTAATACCCTTTCATGCTTCACATTTCCGCAATAACTTTGTACAAGCCTACTCACACGATTTAAAATAACCTTTTACGTAAATCTAAAGAATTATGTAGTTATCTATATTTCATTATAATATGTATAGTTTTTTATCACTAATTTAAGATCGAATCTTTCAAACAAAGCATTAACCAGAATCAACTTTTATGCTTGACGTTGTTTCAATAATATGTCGTTATGTACCTTACCGTAGTGTTTGGATGATTCAAATTCATGCAAATGCAAATAATCGGTAAAATATTCAATAAATCGAACCTTTACATTAAATTTTATTTTTAGAGTTGCATAAACTATTATATGAATCACGAATTAAATAAATATTTTTTATAATTCCTGTAGATCCCACTGTGGCGAAGTTGTGAGTAAGTTTAGAAGAGTCTAGTTTCTGTGATGTTAGTACTATTAGCATACAGCTCTTACATCTTCATCGGACTCATTGTTTAGAAGATGACGACTTTTACAATGATATGGTAGTATAGAGTCTTTGAGATACATTTGAAAGGGAACAACTTCCGATACAAAAAAATTGAAAACCTCAAAATTATTATTTAGAGACATGAATTCAAAGAATAACATTTTTACGAGAATAAAAATATTACCAATTGGGACAACTTCATATTCATTGATGAAGCATGGCTAAACGCCAACCACGCTGTGCCGCAGACATAGATGGATGGCAAGTGCCCGTGGAAGGTGGGCAACTCATAATTTGCCATTGCCATGTGGGATCCGCCGGAAGGGTTTGTAGAAAATACAACTACTATAAACAAAGAAATTTTTATGGACGGCTATGAAAGAGGCATTCATTTTAAATGCATTATAGAAAAATCAAATAATAACTAATGTAAGCAACCATGATGATGACAGCTCAACTAGTTGTAGTGAAAGCGATTAAAATAAATTTGCTTTTAGTCTAGTGCAGTACCTTTTTTATAGGATAAGGATGACAAACGAGCACACAGTCCACCTGGATGGTAAGTGGTTGCTGTGGCCCATAGACATCTACATATTTCCTCAGTACTAATCAAAATTCAGATGCGTTGTCACCCGTGAGGACTAAGATGGAATGCCTCGTTACCAGTAAAAAGGGTCTCCGGTTCTCTACACTCACCATACGAAACACAGCAGCGTTAAGCTGCTATTTTACGCTGGTATTCTGTGAGAGCGTGGTCCTTCCCCGGTCAAGCCGACCCATTCGTACTACAACTATACCAGTAATATAACTGCAGCATGACCCTACCACGTAAAATTCATACAACTTTATCCATAGAAATTAGTAAGCTCGTGGTCTTCCTAGTGTTTATTCTATATTTATAGCTCAACACGTAAATAGTATAATTAAATAAATCATAATCAACTCATAGCCCCGAATGCATTCAGTTCGCGCATGTATGATTTTTATAGCTACAATAAAACAACCATATTGATTAAGTTTAGTTTAATTAAATCCTTGAATGTCAAAAGTATACATAGTAAAATTGTACTTAGAACTAAAGGGTAAACTAATCATTCCTTTTATTTATGTATTGAATAAAAGTTAAAGTAACAATTTAGAAAAACCCCGACAGTAAGACATCTGAAGTAAAAAATAATATTTTGATCCACGCGTCGGTCGGCGTGCCGGAGGACCGCATATGAATTAAAAGTTTTAACAACCGCTATCCGTTATACTCATTTTCGTTACTTGTATTTTATATTATTTTAGTACCTAGTGGTTTCCCGACGCGCCGACTCTTGGAACAAAATTTTATTTTTAACTTTTTATAGATATATTACAGTCGGGTTTTTTTTGCATTTTTATTTTGAGTTCTTTAAGCAATATTTTCCGACAGATACATGAAATTGCAACGTCTGCATATTCTGTTGCCACAGACAGTCACACAGATACACCCTAAACATAACACCCTCTTTTTGGCGGGGTTTAAAACAAACGAGTTTCATTATTTGTTCAAGCAGCTAGTTTCTTCCTCCTATTATCGCTTAATAACGTCTTCTTTTCCAATTTCTTAATTAACTTCTTTTTACGTGGAGTTATCTCAACTTCTAGCGCTGTCATAGGCATATCTTGTGTCTGAAATATAAAAATAACATAACATAAACACTCGCCTGTCACCCAGAGGGTAGGCGAGATTATGGACTTCCATTTGGCACGATCCTGACACACCTCTCTCGCCTCCTCCACATCCATATACCTACGCATACACGCTCGTCGGTTAAGGGTACTCTTAATTTGGTCCATTTTCAGTATATCGCCAATTTGGTCGATAAACCTTCGTCTAGGCGTCCTTCCCGACTCTGCCGTTCACCTCTGCTACATAAATTTGCTTTGTCACTCTTTCTCATTCATTCTTTCTACATGACCAAACCACCGAAGCATTCCTTTCTTAATCCTGGTCACAACATCATCTTGCAAACCACACTCTTCTCTTATCACACAATTTCTCACTCTGTCATTCAGATTCAGCCCTAACATACTCATAATGACCGCATTTCTACAGCATTTATTCTACTCTCGTGTTTCTTCTGCCACACAACTTTCACTACCATACATTAAAGTAGGGACTAACACAGCATTGTGAATTGCCATACGTGCCTTTTGGACACATTCTGACTTTCCACAACAGAGTTTAGAGCCCCATTTACTTTATTTCCTGCGTTCACTCGTCGTTCTATATCCTTATCATACCTACCATCCCTGCTAAATACATCCCAAATACAAACTCATCTACTTGCTCAACCAATTCCCTTCTATTCTTATTTCATATTGTTTTACTTTCTTCTCTTTCAAAGACCATAACTTTCGTCTTACTTGCGTTCACTTTCATTCCCTTTCTTTTAATGAAATGTTCATTAATGTAACCATCATTTGCAACTCGGCCGCCGACGACGCGAGTATGACTTGATCATCGGCGTACAAAAGGCATTTGACGGTTAACTCACCCATTCTTAACCCACATTCCTCAACTTTCAAATTTTCCAAACAACTGTCCATAAATAGGTTGAACAGCCACGGGGAAGCCACACAGCCCTGTCTGACCCCTTTATGGATGCCAAACCAGTCCGAGTAGGCCCTGATGATCCTGACACAAGCACTGGAGTCCTATACAGAGACTTCAATGCCTGTATCAACCCAGCACTCAACCCAAATGAGTTCAGTGTTTGCCATAATACATCCCTGTCCACTCTATCATGAGCCCTTTCCAAGTCCACGAACGCACAAAAACCTTTTGGTTTTGGCCAAAACTTCTCCGCGATCATGCGCATGGAAAAGACCTGATCCGTACATCCCATTCCTTTCTAAATCCTGCTTACATCCCAAATTTTTCCATCAGTATCTTTCATAACTCTCTCAATTAGTACCTTAGCATACAGTTTTCCCACAATGCTAAGAAGACTGATACCACGGTAGTTTTTACAGTCGTGCTCCTCCGGCTCGTCCTCCTTTTCCTTTATATAGTGGGACTATCACGGCTTTGCACCAGTCTCCCGGTACCCGCTTAAGTTCCCAACACAAATTAAACAAGGTGTACAGCAGGTCTGCCACCACTTCCTCTCTAGCCTTTAGCATTTCGAGTGATACTCTATCATATCCGGCTGCCTTACCTGCTTTCATACTTTTCATTGCTTTCATTATTTCATCTATACTTATCTCTCTATCTCTTCCTTCTTTCGGAATTTCTATTTAATAATTCAAACGTCTCATCACTCTTAAACACGCTTTCAAAGTATTCCTTCCATCTCCTTAAACTCGACAGTTCGTCATTCAGAATACAGCCATTCTGGTCTCGTATAGCATTCATTCTAGGCTATTTTGAATGTCCCCTGGCAGTTCTTACGAGTTTTCAGAACATTTTAATATTTGCCTGGAAGTTATCCGATATTCTTCTATCATTCTTATCCGTTCTTTCTTGCTTTTTCCTTTCAACTACTTCTTTTACTCTCTTATTTAGATGTCTAAAGACTGCCTTTTTTTTCAATATCATCATTCATACCGCTAGAATAACTAGCCTTGGTTGCTAGTAAATCTAGCCATGCTCTCTTCTTTGCTTCTACTTCCATCCGTACCTCATCATCCCACCATAAAGTGTTATTTTTCTTTCATTCGTTCTCTTACTTACACCACATACTTCGGTAGCTGCATCCACCAAACCTTTCTTGACATTATACCACACAGTGTCCAAGTCTAAATCATTCATACAATTCATCCATACCACTTATATTTTCTCTCAGTCTACATTTGTACTTCTCTTTGCACCTTCATCTTGTAACCTCTCTGTTCTTATACGCTGTAACGCAGTGGTAGACACAGATGTCCGATGCCGCCAACGTCTGAATAGACCATTAATTCGGCATAAGACCAAGTAATGATCCGTCTACGTTGGACCCCAGTAAACCCTTGTATCTACCACTGCGCTCCTCATTCTTTCATCCACAATTATGAAATCTATCATGCTTCTATCATCACCTCTTTCCCATGTACATACATGAATCTTCTTATGACGAAAGAAAGTGTTCGTCACAAAAGATTCTTTTCCACATACGGTGAGGAGGCTTTCACCATTCTCATTTATACTTTCATCACCAAACGTTCCCAATATCCTTTCATAACCAAGCCTCTTCACTCCAACCCTTCCATTAAAATCTCCTAATATAACAATATTTTCATTACCCTTGCATTTCATTAGCACCATCCTTACCATCTCCTAAAACTGCTCTCAGATATAAGTGGGTTTAGACATGTCTGGGGCGTAGACCCTAGAACAAACAACTTCTTTAAGCCCACTTTCATTCGTATCCATAGCAGTCTCGGGCTTACACATTCATACTCTTTCACACTGACCCATTCTTTCTGAATGGATGATACCGACTCCTGGCATGCCCGCTCGGTCTCGTCTACCCCAGACCAGTACGCGTATACATGCCATGTGTAGTGGCATCCTTCCTTCCGTTTCGTCTCATTTACACATAACACATCTATTCCTCTCATACATCATATCGCATACTTCATCCATCTTATCATTCATTGCTCCATACATTCAGCGTAGCCAGACGGGCTTCCGCAATCACTTTCGCCCTCCGGGAGATAGAACGTGACGGTGGCGAACCTCGTCGCCAGTTTTCCTCCCGGAGACTGTATTTATAACAACTAGCTGTTGCTTCATGGTTCGTTCCTGTGGTTTATCCCACAGGAACCTTTTGTTAAAAAGCCTATAGCACTCAAGCATAATGTAGCTTCGTATTAGTGAAAGAATTATTGAATGAATTGGGATTAGTAGTTTCAGAGATTAGCGCGTTCAAACAAACAAACAAACTCTTCAGCTTTATAATATTAGTATAGTATAAATATTTATATTATATATATAGATATTTTTATATTTATTATTTATAAATAATAAATACATATAAAAAATATCTATACCGCTTAAAGATAAAATGTTTAATTATGTATATAAACGGCTACACACACATCATCTACAAGGACCAATTTGCATAAACTAGACTGATCAAGAATAAACTTACCATAGTACTTTCTATTTCAATTTCCATAGCAACTTCTTCTGACGGTAAAGATAGGTTAGTAGGACCATGAATATCTGTCATGAATGAATCGTCAAGGTGCAAAATATGATTATTATTTTAAATTTGTAACATTTATCACCCAAATAATTAAGTACATATTACAATATAAAATACTGAATATAAAACAATAGGTACCAAATAATTTTTGCTTCCATATCAACCCCAAAGGTTCACAGTTACAGAAACACGGTTGATCTTAAGCCGGTCTGGTCTGAAATAAAAAAGGACACGGGCTTGCGATTAACTGCTAATATGATCAATAATTAATAATTTTATGAATGAATTAGTAGAGCCTGTGCGGAAAGAGAACCGTCGTAGATTGAAGGCGCTGCTGTGCTTAATTACCTTTTGATAGGTTAGCAATGCCAATAGCGCGCGAGTTCAATGTATTTCAATTCAACATTTATTTCAATTTAATATTCAAAATACAAACCATGAGAAGCGTAGTTATATTTATAATTCTATTGATAATAAGCTACTATATTGTTATTTCACTTGTTATCAGCAACGGTTATCTTTCCGCACACTATATATATATTTTTATAGGAGAGGGCAAAAGAGGATGCGGCTCACCTGATGGTAGTGACTACCGCCGCCCATGAACAACTGCAACACCAGAGGAATTGCAGATGCGTTGCCGGCTTTTTAAGAAGAAGTAGGCTCTTTTCTTGAAGGTCCCTAAGTGTAATCGATTCCACAAGGAAGTTGTGCGAGGAAGAAAACTTCTTCTAAATCGCACAGTGGTGGACCGCCAATCATCCAGATGGTATGGATGGTATCTCGAGTTATGTCGCGATGTGCGATGGTGAAATTGAGCGGCTGGAATTAGTCCGAACAATTCCTCAGAGCACTCCCCGTGATAGATGCGATAAAATACGCAAAGAGATGCAACATTTCTACGCAGTGCCAGTGAGTCCAGCCGATCGGAAAGAACTCGGTCGTCGACGATTCGAGCCGCTCTGCGCTGGATGCGGTCAAGTGGAAGGAGCTGGCACTGGGGAGCCCCTGCCCAGAGATGGGAACAGTATTCCATGTGGGGCCGAACCTGCGCCTTGTAAAGTTGCAAGCGGTGTGCCGGCATGAAATACTGTCCCGCTCTGCTGAGCACGCCACATTTTAGAGGCCAATTTGGCCTTCTCTTTCAAGTGACCACGAAACTGCACATCACTTGATATGTCGACACCGAGGATTCCGATACTGGCTGAGGCAACAAGGGGAGTGCCTTGAAACTGAGGAGATACGACAAAGGGGTTCTTTTTAGCGGTAAACGTGCAAACTTGTGTCTTCTGGGGATTGAACTGGACTAGATTTAGTCGCCCTCAGTCTGAGACTTTGTTCAACAAAGTCTCGACTTCAGACACAAGTTTGTTCCGGTACTCAGCGACGTTTTCCCGAGAAATATTGGCACGGCCGGTGTATAGAGCATCACCAGTGCTGTCATCCGCATAGCAATGAATGTTACCGGTTTGCAACATATCATTGATATGCAGAAGAAACAGCGTTGCAGCAGCACGCAGCCTTGTGGAACACCAGCGTTAATGGGCTTGTAATCGGATCATGCACCGTCTACTACGACTTTGATGTCCGATCTGCAATATTTAAATTTTGGTGTTTGGGGACTTAATTATTGGTACAAAACATTCCACTCACTCACACTTAAACACATTAAAACTTCATCACAAATAATGTTGATAATAGCAATATTATCAACGTTATTTCTGTTGACAATTAGTTGTGACGATTAAAATTATTTGTGACTTGGTTATTTTGTAACAGTAATTTTCACGTCTCAAAGTTAATTGAACGTGTAGAACAAATTAAGTAATATATTTACTTTACCTGGATGAAAAGTGGATTTAAGTGGGTACGATTTAATGTCTGTCGAAAGCAACTTTCCTCAAAATGTCGTGAGCAAATACGGGAGTGATGACTTGGGTGCCAGTTAACTCGGCCCGTTCAATAAATCCACTTATTTCTTGAAAATGGATCATTCGGAAAACTATAAAACAAAGAAAATTAAATACTTTTAGGGGTAAAAATAATCAAGTGCTGGTATCCCCGTCACGCTATTATCCTCTCGCCTGTGAGGTGGCAGAATTCGTCCAAGAAAAAAAAAGCCGCGTCTGTGGGCTGGCTGAATTCTTACTACACGGTCGTATTTCGCGGTAAAACTCGGATGTTTCTTTATCTTTCTCAGTGTAATAAGACCATGAATGTGTTTACTCTTGCTACATATTTATTTATCTATGGTTTACTATGAACTTGGCTCTATGATATACATTAATACTAGCAATGTCTTAAGAAGAAAAAAGAATATTGTCATTGAAGTTCTACTGATTTTGCGCTTTGAGATCGAACAGTGCTGTGGTAATTTAGCTTTTAAAATTGTGAATTACGAGTTATTTTATCGGATATCATGGAAAATACAATGGATTCTGTATTTTAAAATATGTACTGTTGATGTAATTAAATGCTTATTATAATCAAACATTTGTTTATATTTATTTTTTACATAGAAATAAATATGAATTTTGTGCCCCAACTTAGATGTAGTATAACAGATTTATTATAATATTACAGTTGAAATGATTTAAAGAAATAGGAACAGAAACTAATTCTGAGTAATGGATAAAGAAAATAAAACCTTAACCTGGTCGGTTAATATAAAAGACAAGTCAGGATTTTATCGTCTTTTACAAAAATACAACGAATTTTGCTTGTTTTTACACAAAACAAGCAAAATTTTGCTTGTTTTTGACACAATAGTCTTAAGTACAATAATCCTTGATAAAGGTTTAGAATCAAGTCGCCTTAATAGGGGGGTGGGGGCGGGGCAAAGTGGTGGGGGAGGGGTAGATTCGCCACCAACCTTTTCCCCCCGCCGGAGGTGCGTATTTTTTTAATATTAAATGTTAAAGATTAAAAATTTCATTGAATGATTTCTGAGAAAAATCGCCTTAACAGAGAGGGTGGGGGGTGTCCATCCTCCGCCGAAGTAACACCAAAGTGTAGTCGACGGAGCCCCGCTAAGCGGGGCTCCTATTTCTGCATTGTTTATAAAAAAATAACCACGAAGGGGATAGAGGGGTCTGTTCGCTCGCTTCGCTCACTCACTCGACCCCGCCATCCCCTTCAAACCTAACCTGTTTGTTTAGGTTTGAAGGGGATGCCCCAAGTCCCAAGTTCGCTTCGCTCGCTCTTGCACCAAATAAAACACCAAAATGTTAATTACTTTAATAAGTAAACATATTTTATCACTTCCACCATTTCCAAAAATGGATCTTTATTATATTTCATAATGTTCCGCCATCAATTATCACTTTTGCCAAACTCCACATTTTAATAATCTCTTCCGAATGTAATCGTCGATCGACAAAGGGTCCGTCATCCGCGAAGAAATCGTGGCCAGGAACCGTCGATTCAGTCACAGCTAATCGATTCAAAACAGGAGGTAGATAATAACGATAAGGAGCACATTCACGTAAACTCGAAAGCAATGGAATGACGCTTATGACGCGAAGTCGAGTTCCACTTCTTATTAGTTTGTGAGTATATCTGTCACTGTCAGTGTCAACAACATGGCGGCCTAGCACTTCATTTTACGCATTTTGACAGATGCAATTTAAAAAAAACGTAAAAATTTAGTGAAATTTAAGTTCCGTTTCAGGTATTAATTAGTGATTTACGAAAATTTTTAGAAAATGATTTTAAATATGTCGACGCAGCTCCGGCAGCTAAAATTGCATGGGGGCGCTTGAGATAAGCCCCCTCGACCCCCGCCCCCCACAATGACAGTCTCCTCAAATTCAGGCGACTTGATACTAAGCCCAACCCTAATCCAATGATTTACTTGCTGTAATAGATAAAAAATGCTACTTATCGATGAAAGGTTATGTTTGGTTGATTTCGTTCACTATGGCTTTTACAGCCGTATATACAGCAATTCACCATCACTACACACTTAATATTACACTCTGGGATATCACTAAAGTCGCAAATAATACAAAGTAAGCGTTTCACAATTTTTGTCAACGAAAATATTTTGACACTACAACTTGTTTGCCATCAAAGACTAGTGGTGCAAACAACAAAAAACCGATACGCAAATAGAGATAGGAAAAGTATGCTACGTCCTGCTCACACATACACATTTTCCATATATGTCGTCTTACTTTCGCAATTATTATTATTTTAAGAGCATGTCTATCTCTATTCTCTGTCTTCCTATACAGGAAAAGAGAGCCCACTAATGCCAAATCTGTCAACCGAGGAGTAGTAACGCCGTCTGGTGCTGTTTCGGCACAATATAGTGAGAATGTGTGCGTGCGTATAACACACGCACCTCTACATATTCACTACTGTTAATGGTGATTCATTACGTTTTATCAGGCCTCTGTCACACTTGCTACCTGCGTAAAATAATTACCTACAATCGTGAGGCGCCCCAGGGGTAGATCTCGGTTGGGGCTAGCGTTTTCTATGCGATTGAATGTTAAAGTGTTTATAACGCTGTTTACGTAAATAGTTTTTTGTAAAAACTTGTTGAAATACTCTTTGAAATAGTTTTTGTTTAGTGTTTAGTATATTTAATTGTAGGATAAAATAGTTTTAATGTAATTTAAGAATAATATATGTTTATATTAGCTATCTATTTGATAAATTATAATGTCAAAACGTTGTTACTACTATAATTGTTGCGGGGATGGATGCTTAATGAGCAATTAAAAGGATTCAGATATATCATTTTTTAAGTAACCGAAGGATAATGAAAGGTAGGTACTTATAGGGAAAAAAGAATAATAATTTAACTACAGAAGTAATACCTAAGTACTTTATTACAAAACTTAGTTGCAAATTACTTCACTACCCAAGTACCTACTTACACACCTTTACTCATCTTTGTAATTAAAATATTTTAAGTTATAATAGCACAAAATACTGAAATTAAAATTTTGTTTACAAGATTTTTAACTAAGTAGATTACGATCATATTTCTGTTAGGAATCGTATTTCGAGTTTATTTGTTGTTTACGCTATCTACCTATTTCTTACGAGCCAAGCATTGCGATTCCCGACAAATGGCCTTGCAAGTTGCATGCGTTGGGTATCACAGAACTCACATAGTAGATAATATGGTCGATTATAGTCAGCATAGGTACTTTACCTAAGTAACTTACCATTTCACAATGTATTTTTTTACTCGTTATTAAAAGCCCTTAGTAACCATGGAAAGTCCGTCGTGACGTAGGAAGGGGAAAAGATGCAAAGTAATACGGACACTCGTGCGCAGCGATAAAGTTTTATTTAGCTTATGTGCGCGATTTCATAACTCATAAACTCATAAACACTCACGCCTGTCACCCAGAGGGGTAGGCAGAGACTGGACTGGACTTCCATTTGGCACGATCTTGACACACCTCTCTCGCCTCCTCCACATCCATATACCTACGCATACACGCTCGTAGGTTAAGGGTACTCTTAATTTGGCCCATTTTCAATATATCGCCAATTTGGTCGATAAATTTTCGCCTAGGGCATCCCTTCCCGACTCTGCCGTTCACCTCTGCCACATAAATTTGCTTTGTCACTCTTTCCTCATTCATTCTTTCTACATGACCAAACCACCGAAGCATTCCTTTCTTAATCCTGGTCACAACATCATCTTGCAAACCACACTCTTCTCTTATCACACAATTTCTCACTCTGTCATTCAAATTCAGCCCTAACATACTCCTTAATGACCGCATTTCTACAGCATTTATTCTACTCTCATTTTTCTTCTGCCACACCCAACTTTCGCTACCATACATTAAGTAGGGACTAACACAGCATTGTGAATTGCCATACGTGCCTTTTTGGACACATTCTGACTTTCCACAACAGAGTGTAGAGCTCCATTTACTTTATTTCCTGCGTTCACTCGTCGTTCTATATCCTTATCATATCTACCATCCCTGCTAAATACACATCCCAAATACACAAACTCATCTACTTGCTCGACCAGTTCCCCTTCTATTCTTATTTCACATATCGTTTTACTTTATTCTCTTTCAAAAACCATGACTTTCGTCTTACTTGCGTTCACTTTCATTCCCCCTTCTTTTAATGAACTGTTCATTAATGTAACCATCATTTGCAACTCGGCCGCCGCCGACGCGAGTATGACTTGATCATCGGCGTACAAAAGGCATTTGACGGTTAACTCACATTCTTATTTTATCTTAACCCGCATTCTTCAACTTTCAAAGTTTTACAAACAATTGTCCATAAATAGGTTAAACAGTAACGGGGAAGCTACACAGCCCTGTCTGACACCTTTTTGAATGCCAAACCAGTCCGAGTAGACTCCATTGATCCTGACACAAGCACTAGAGTCCCTATAAAGAGACCTTAATGCCTGTATCAAACCCGCGCTCAAACCAAATGAGTTAAGTGTTTGCCATAACACATTCCTGTCCACTCTATCATAAGCCTTTTCCAAGTCAAAGAAAAGACTTGATCCGGACAAGACATAATGTTTCTCATCAAGTTCTCTAAAGCTGTTCTGGACAGGGTGACGGTGGTGATCTGACAGGTCTTGCTAAGGGATTGATTGATGATGAGTTCTTGCGTGCAATCTGGATGCTGTCGAAGCTGGTGGTCCATCTTCTCACTACAGAGGTACCAGTGACTGTACTTCGGGCATTCAGCCTCTATGTACACATAACCTTTCCTGTTTGTTGCTATCAATGGATAAGGAGGGATGATAGCCTGCCGGTATTTATTAGGGCGAATATAGGTAATTTAAATATAATTATTATTTTATTTCCCGAATAATAATAGCCAGGTTTTATTATATCATAATATTCTCTAGGTTCTAATTCTAATATATGTTCTTTACTGTATATAGAGACTAATTTATGAATCATGCTACTAAGAACCCCGATACTTAACATTGAGTGGTGAGTACTTGAGGAACGAATGAAAGCTAACATATTTTCGATCGAGTCAGCTCGTCTAATATATCGCGTATGTATGTTTTCCGTTATAATAGCTAAATATTGGGCGAACTTAGCGAATTTTATGAGACTTGAATCTCTGTAAGCATCTGAATCTAAAATAATTTTAAAAATCTCATTTATTTTTATTTGATTTTCAATTAATTTAGTCATTATTTTAGAATTCTGGGTCATCCACTCGTTATTTAAGCTTATATGGGTATTAAATTGACTGGTAAGTTTATTATTATTATCCTGAAGAATTTTGATAGCATTATCATACCTTATAGCGTCTGAGTTGTCTAAGTTTCCGGTGATAGTCTTAACAATTGAACCTAATCCATCTATGAGACCTCTTTTTACGCGTGTTGGCTGTAAAGTTTGTAGGTGCTTTGTAACTTTTAGTAATTTAGAAGACAAATATTCTATTTGAAGTTCGTACAGTATGTAAGTATCATTTTTCAACTGAAGTTTGAATTCTGCTAATTGTACTTGTAATAATTCTATTTTATCGCTAATGTCTTTAAGTTGTATAAACTGCAGGAATGTATGGTAGTGCGTAATTAACCTTGTCGATCCAAGTCGAAATGGTAGTAATCCAGGACCATCATCAAGGCTCTCAAGTGTTACCCTGAATGGTTTCCTGGGCCGTTATCAAAGGAGCAGTCAGGACCAGAAGCACCCTGCAACAATTAGGCACTTTTAGGGACTTTCTTTAACCTATTTTTAGCGACAAGTCCGCGTTTTTTCGATGTATATATTATATGAATGGGCAAATCTGCGAGAGCAGTATCCTGACTATACCTTGGGGCTAACTTTTGCCGGCTTGCTAAGGGGTTACTTATAAAGACGCGTTGTTGGGGCTGGTATTCAATTTCCGGTTCGCGGGTTTTATTCCGATTCTCTATTATATGAGTACGCTTATCTAGGGACAAATTGTTAATTGCGTCATATACTATTTTCATTTTCTCTCGATGATTTTGGACGTATTGTTGCATTAAATGTTTAGTCATATCTACGTCAAATGGATCTCGTGGATCGAAGTGGCCGGTTATAACGTCATACGGTCTGCATTTAGAAAAGCTATGGATGGAACTATTATACGCTAGAATTCCAGATTAATTATATCCTGATCTTTGTGACTTAATTTTAAAATACGAAGATGTTCCAATAGTGTGGAATGGAACCTTTCTACAATCCCGTTATCGTTAGGGCTATGTGGCAATGTCCGGTGATGATGTATTTTGTGTAATTTAGTAAATTCGTTATATAATTGGTTTCTTAATTACGTGTCGTTGTCTGAAATTAAATTTGAGAAAAGCTTGTAAAATGCTGATCGCAGTTCCGTCGCGAATATGGTATGCTTGTGCATACTTAGAAAATACATCAACGATTGTTAAATATTTTTCTCCTTGAATTGTAAATAGGTCTATATGAATGATTTCAAGAGGCTTCGTTGCCGAGGAAACTAAATTAAATTGTTGCCTAATGGGGTTTCGATCGTATTTCGCTTGACCGCAGACAGTGCAGTTATTAATAAATTTTGTAATGTCGTCCTTCATTTTTGGCCAGTAA
The DNA here is from genome assembly GCA_029286625.1 of Parnassius orleans. NCBI lineage: Eukaryota > Metazoa > Arthropoda > Insecta > Lepidoptera > Papilionidae > Parnassius > Parnassius orleans. The sequence continues at coordinate 3,045,420 of JAGSMP010000133.1, forward strand.
TAGCGGCGACTTAAAGCTAAATGACATTCATTTATGCCCCGGTGGTTAGTTTTACCCTTAATGTTTAATATCTCTTGTTGTCTAAGATACTCCTTCACGTTCTCTACTTCGAACTTAGCTAGTAGTAAATTCATGGAAGAGCTTTTAAATTTTTCTTGGATGATAAGTATGATATCGTACATAGCGGAGGACGTCCTTGTGTGAGTATCAAAAGGCTTAGAGGCCGTCGGACGCTTCTTAATATCGCCAACCACCGTTATACATTACTGTCTGTGATATTTTTAATGGTTCCACAACGATTGGGACTTCTTTAGATTCTCTAAGCTTGTGTGTGCCGAGGCAGTAGATGAGTTCTCTACTGAAGGTGGGTGCTCAGATGAATTTGCAATCATCGAACTAGTTTCCTCATTGTGAATTTCGATGCGAGACAGAGCATCGGCGTTAAAATTACAACTGCCCTTTTTATAAGTCACAGTGAAATCATACTCCGAAAGTTTGAGCTTCCAACGAGTTAAACGCGAGTTGGGCTCTTTAACATTCATAACCCACTGAAGTGGCTTATGATCTGTCACAATTTTAAATTTCCTTGCGAATAAATAAGGTCTAAAATATTTGGTTGCCCAGACTATAGCGAGGAGTTCTTTTTCGATGGTGCTGTAATTGATCTCGCTCTCATTTAGAGTACGAGAAGCATAGCACACTGGTTTGTCCGCGCCTATGGGTCCTTGCGACAATATAGCACCTATCGCTAAATAAGACGCATCCGTTGTAGGCAAGAAATCTTTCGAAAAATCCGGGTATTGTAAAATTGGATCACTTTTCAAAGCAAGCAATATATTCTGAATCTGCTACAATTTTCCTACCTTTCTTTAGGCACTGTGTTAAAGGTTTTGTTATACGTGCAAAGTCTGGAATAAATTTTCGGTAGTAACCTATCAAGCCGAGAAGCTGCTTAATTTCCTTAGGCGTTCTAGGAAGTGGGTATTTCTGAATGGCAGAAATTTTATCAGGATTCGGTTTTATACCATCCTTACTGATCACGTGTCCGAGATAAACAGTTTCTAGTTTAAGGAACTCTGACTTGTCTAATTGGATTTTAAAGTTCGACTCTCGGAGTCTTTGAAAAACCTTTTCTAGATTGATCATGTGTTCTTGAAGAGACGTGCTGAATACGATGATGTCGTCCAAATAGACCAAACACACGGTATTTTGTAGATCTTTAAGCACGTTATCCATCACACGTTGGAACGTTGATGGCGAATTCTTTAAGCCCATCGGCATGCGCAAAAACTCGTAGTGGCCATTTTCTATGTTAAAAGCGGTTTTAAGTATATCGTTTGGATCCATTTCCACCTAAAAAAAGCACTAGCAAGGTCCAATGTGGTAAAATACTGACAGTTAGCTAGCTTATCTAGCGCGTCATTTATGTTTGGTATGGGGTATTTATCATCGTAAGTTTTCTCGTTTAGTTTGCGGAAGTCTATGACAAGACGCCATTTGGTGTTTCCAGATGCGTCAAGTTTTTTTTTTTTTAGATAGGGTGACAAACGAGCACTGTCCACCTGATGGTAAGTGGTTGCTGTGACCCATAGACATCTACATCTATCTTCAATAAAGAATCAAAATGCAGATGCGTTGTCACCCGTGAGGACTAAGGTGGATGCCTCTTTTCCAGTAAAAGGGTCTCCGGTTCTCTACACTCACCATACGAAACACAGCAGTGTTAAGCTGCTATTTTACGCTGGTATTCTGTGAGAGCGTGGTCCTTCCCGGTCGAGCCGACCCATTCGTGCTACAACCATACTACTAATATAGCTGCAGCATGGCCACCACAAAGAGTTTTTGGATCTATCCATATGGGTGAACTCCACGCGGACTGAAGGCCGAATTATGCCTTGTTCCAGCATTTTACTGATTTGATCCTAAATTCATCTCTATGTATATACGGATATCGCTAACTTTTGTGTAGATAGGAATTTCGTCTGTTGTCCTAATACGATGTTTAATTTTGTTCGTGAACGTTAATTTCTCTCCATCTATATAAAATACGTCGGCATATTTTCCACATAATAGCTCTAAATTTGCTCGTTCCTCGGGGTTCAAATGATTCGTTCGTAAACGCGACAAAACTTCTTCCGCACGTGACAATGTTTCTTCAGTACGCGTGCACTCAATATTATAAGACTCCGCGTGAACGGGACTATCTAGAGAAAATATTAAATCGTGTTGCGTCACGCTCGTGACTTCTAAAATCCGCGGTTGTTCCGTACTGCACTGACCAATTACACAATTAGAAATAGTTCGTTCGTTAATTATTGTGTCTCCGTCGCTTATATTAATAGGTTTTAATTATTTTTGACAAGTTGGCCGGAATAATATTTTCATACCAGTTAACGTTCCGCGAATTGTACATCTTTATAGGATTAGTAGAATTACGCGTTATAAGCAATTTGTCTTTTAATCTATTTTCACCACCCTTTTCCTACAAATCAAGTCCGATAAGACCATCGAAATAATCATGGAACTTATATACGTACAATTTAATGTTTTCGGATTCCTGAAATTCTGTAAAACACGGTATACTGATGGAATAATTATTTCTAGTTGTTGCGTGTACGTTAGTGACCTCGACAGGATCAAAGTTTAATGGAACGTTTGGAAAGAAAGTCTCAACAGCTGCCGGACTTATAAAAGACTGATTCGCGCCAGTGTCTATCAGCTGTCTCTGAATTTGTAAATTTAATTCTATTTTGGCTTGTCCGACTTCACGCGCTTCTGAAAATCTTGTTCCTCGACAGAGCTAGTTGATGGCTGAGGCTCGTCAGAGTAGCCGGAGGGTCCCTCATTTGCTACGTCATAACCGACTCAACCGAATAATTAGGCATCTCATTATAACAAAATTCATTTTCAGCGTAAAAATATTCGTAAGGTTCATAGAAATAACATTCAGGGTAGTAATAATCACCATAACTGTTGCATTAATTTTATTCATTTCTTTCGTTTTGAAATAATTCGAAGCTGGAATATTTCCATGCTTACGCCAATCGTGACCGGTTAATTGATTAGTTATAGGTTTTTTCCTAGTAACGTAATGACTTACTCCGCTCATAGGCTTAAGTCCCTGCCATTGGTTTTGAGACACGTTTCTGGGTGCAAGTTGAAAGTTATTCTGATGGGGGTTGTAATTTGGGGGTGGCGCGCGGAACATTTGCTGAGTACGCGACTGCATGTTGATTGGTCTAACTGGCATTGGCTGGGAATTTGACTTCCACCCTTGTGGTTGTGGCTGCCATATTGGTGGAGGCCGTGCAAAAGAATTGAGTGGCTTAAACACGGTTAAGTTATTAGGTAACATAGGCATAGGTTTAGGTAATTGTAGGTTTTGCGATTTCTTTTCAGAAACGGACTCGTTGCGGTTTTGAAGGTACATTACATTCAATTCCTCTTGCACGAACTCGAGCGCTTTTTCAACGCTGTCGGGTCGCATGCATCTAATACGTGAACCTAAATGGTCTTTTAGCCCACGTACAAACGCTTGCATTGTCAATTTTCGGTAAAGAGTATGTTTGGCTTCGATAGTTGTAGCGACGCACTAGTGTAAAGTCACGTACGTCATGATGGTGCTAAATAAATTAACACACCGATCGTAAAATTCCTGGGGCGAACTATTCCCTTGCGTGGCCAACATAAGGTCATTGGAAAGAGCTGTCTCGGCTCTTTGGTCTGAAAAATTATTGATGAGGGCATTTTTATGCTATCCCAATCTTCAGAAATGCCATTCGAATTTATAATACGTGCGGCTGACCCAGTAATTTTGTTTAAAATACCGTTTATTAGATATAGCTTAGCTAGTTCTTTGGCAGGATTTTCGCTTATATATTCAGAAACGATCTGATCACACAAATGAATGAACCTAGGCAATATTTCATCATTCATTTCACGGGTTCCCATGAAAATCAGGTACTAAACGTAAGGCCTTAAAGATAATGTCGACGTCTGTCATTTCGGGTGATTGATAATCTATCGAATCTACCGAGGAGTTAATTGAATTATCTAAATCTACACTAATGTTTCTATTATTATCTAATTCGAGCCTACCAGCTAATCTGGCATGTGCAGGCTCTCTAGAGGTAGTTTGCTTAGGATGGAAAATTTTGTCCAATAAAAATTACTACTGGAATAATTGAAAGCAACACAGAATCGATTTTTGAGTGTACTTACATGAGTTTCATTCTGGTTCCTCTGGGATCGATGTCTAGATTTATCCTCCGATCTGGACTCCAGGTTCTTTGGATACCCGATGACTCGTGGCAGTGGTAGCGATATGGATTTCGATATAAGAATTTCACTAATAAACTACACTGAGACTACTCGAGTATCCTACCGACTGCGCCAATTATGGATGTCGCCGCCGGAGGACCCAAAAAAAACCAAATTACTTTTAATAAATTTAATTTAAAAGAACTATTATAAAGATATTACAAATAAAAGAACTAATACTAATTAAGTCTACACTTGTTCGATGCTAGAAACGAAGTGAAGTGGCATCGTGGAGTTTCGTATATATAATGCTGTCGGATGACGCCGCGGGCGTCACTGTGAATCCACGGCAGCCACATTTCCCATCAAGTCAGCAGAATTGCCTCGCTGCATTAGGTTTCTGGTCTGTTGACACCGCGTGCGTCATTGTGAGTCCACGGCGACCGAGTTTCCCATCAAGTCAGCAAAACTGCCTCGTGGAAACAATGTTGAAATGTTGTGTGGGAATATGAGGTTGCCGCGTAGTTCGCGGTTTTGTAAGGGGGCATCCATATAGGTAACATGTGAGATGTCAGTCTAACAAAACAAAACAGCGCAGAAAAACAGACTTTCCAACTGATATCTAAAAACAAAAAGTTTATTTCATTACTAGTAGGTACTGTTTTCTCGCAAATGTATTGTAAAACGTTGTATGACACACGTGCGTAAATTGGGCTTACATTCGTCTACTCGTTTATAAAAACTAGTGTTGACCAAATGCAAGAACAAGACGAGACTTACCCAGTCTTGGTCTTGGTCTTGCAGCAAGAGTCTCGCAAGTCTCGCATTACTTTAGATCTTAGAAGTCTTAGAACAACTTAACAGAATAGCTACATTTTGAGCTTGAATTAACATAGCCATAGTAAAGACCAACCAAATTAATAAATGTCTAAACATTTAATGAGAAATTCGAAAAATCAACTGACACCGGTTGGCTTTGAACCCACGACCTAAGCGATCCGTGCATCGGCACTCTAACCAACTGAGCTATCTACAGTGTCCCACGGCCATGGGAGTCAGTCTGTTTCTTAATAACGCTTACATTTAGTAAGCTTACATGTATGTATGCTTACTAAATGTAATACAAATTAAATTACATAACAGTACACAATAGCTTTGACATTACTGTTACTTTATATTAATTCTTTTGACCAAGAATTAATACAAAGTAACCATCTGGCTGACTCATCACTTAACCTATTTCTATGTTTTCTAATTACTAATGATGCTTTAGAAAATAATCTCTCAGCAGGTACTGAACTTGCAGGTATTGAAAGAAAATCACGGGCCATCTTCGATAAAGTCGGATATTCTGTCTCATGCGTCCTCCACCACTCTAAAATGTCTTCCGAGCTGGCGGCTCTGGGTTTACTTAGGTACTCCTCCAACTCGTCAATAACTAAGCCTTGAAGACAAGATCCAGATCCAGATGACGTTGAGGGACGTATGCATGTCCCTCAACGTCACCTGGATCTTTTCTCAAAGTCTATTACGTCTTCATCTTCATCATATTCACATACTTTCTTTTCATTTCTTGGTGATTCTAGAGATTTATTCACTGAGTGTGGACTTTTATATTCTTTACAAAATCAATCAAATGTTGTGCGTTCGTACTTCCGAATAGCTGCAAAATTTCTTTGACAGGTCAGTATCCGACCTTTGATGATGACGACAACAAAACGCCGCGCACTATTAAAGTGCCGATGGTCAAAACTAGGGATGCACTCTTTTTTTCTTTTAATGGATATTTCCATTCGCTATGTATGTTTATGGTATTCTCGTGCGCATAGGTCCAATTTACAAATTTTTTGCGTCTCATAGAGTCCCTAAGCGTATACCCGAACTCCTATACGTGAAACGACACTCAGCCATAACTGCAAGACGCAAGAGTCTCGCAGGCTTAGTCATGTTCTTGCTCAAATCTTGCACGATTCGTCTTTGTCTTGGTCTCGCATAAATGCAAGAACAAGACCAAGACTGCAAGAAAGACCGATTTTGGGCAACACTAGTAAAAACAACTTTCCACATAGTAGGTATCATAAACACCTAACTATTTTTCTGTGTTTTAGGAGTAACTTATTTTGAACTATAGCAGCCGTAATTACAAACCGCAGACGTTAAAGTTAAAGTTACAGGCTATATACGTCCCACTGCTGAGCACAGCCTCCCTCATTTCTGAGAGGGTTTTAGGGCAAGAAATGTCTGCCGCGCTGCCCCAATGCGTGTTGGCGAACTTCACGTCTTCGAAATATTTTTTTCCTCACGATGTTTTCCTTCACCGCCGAGCACGTAGTAAATCAGAATTGCAATTAACAATTTCATTGGTGCCGGCGGGGATCGAACCCGGTTGCTCGCGTACTGTGATACTTACAACGAGCGCTAACCGTCTGAGCTACCACGGTTCTCAATGAAAATGTTATAAAGGAAATAAATAATCAATAAAGATTTACGAAACAGTTTAATTTTATTTATTCGACGACTTTTGCGGCGGACAAGTGTGGTATATGGGATTATCGAAGGTACCTACTGTTATAATTACCAGGTACCGACAACACAACAAAATGTCACAAACTGTCGCCGTGTCGTGGATTAAAATCATGGACGTATAAAAAAGTCATTAAAACTTATTTATGTCCATGACACAAATGTAAACTTTAGGTAGGTACGTCGGTACTAAGAAAAGTTTTGATGGGTCACTTGTCTTGATAAAACATGTGTTTACATTTTATGATATTGAGTATATATAAAAAAGTAAGAACACAGGTAAGTAATTTTGAAAACAATTTATAGGTACGCAGAACTAATTACAATTATTATCTAAATATTATAAATGCGAAAGTTTGGATGTTTGGATGGATGGATGGATGTAAATAACAATCTACAACGTGTTACAAAATACCCGTAAAATATAATTAATTATCAAAGCCAAAAATTTTGTCAACCCTAGTAAGCTGTCATGTCAGGGAACCAGATTATTTCACTGAAAGGCCTACGTACGTATTTTACCTAATAATTGTCTACTTTAATAGTTTTTCTATTTTTCATTCATAAATGTTCTCAAGTACTGGCTTCAAAAAATGTCAAGTTGGAAAAAAAAATATGTTCAATTTCAAATCTTCTAATCGATATTCTACAACTGTTTCGACTTTTTTTTCCAACATTTTTTGCAAAATAACGATGCTTTCTAACTCGGAATATTACGATATGATGTTATGCGTAGGCCATGAAGATAGCAATTTAAATCGTGCTCGCGAACTGTATCGGCAACGATTCATCGATGGTAGACCCCCCACTGAACAGCGACGGCTGCCTTCGTACCAGTGTTTTCTGAACATGTCAAGACGACTACATTCCACCGGCTCTTTTCATCGGTCTACTGGAAGTGGACGTCCAAGCACAGTCCACGCCAGGCAGGCTGAATTAGTGTTAGAGCATTTTGAAGAAGAGCCGACCACAAGTACTTATTATGCGCAGACTTGACACTATCGACGTCATTATACGTCAAGTACGTTCAGCAATAATGAACAGTAAAATATTAATATATAATCACGGTAGGAAATGTTAATGCATTAAAATCAATATTTTTATTGTTATTTGGATTTAAAGGTTTCCTCGGCCGTGTCATGAAACAAAAGAATCATGGATCAAATTTGTTCAGAAAATCTGCAGCGAAGAAACGTAGTTACCGTCAGATTATTAAAGTATATTATGTTCCGTGCATTTAAAAGAAAACGACAAATACACCACAAAAACAGGAAGAGTGTACTTAAAGAAATCTGCAGTACCATGCGATAACGTGATTATATTATTATATAACATTGCTGGGATTTTTATTTTATTTTGTGATTAGACGACGAACGAATTTTTTGTAATGTTCAGTATATTTACGGGACTTAAGAGAGGCGGAACCCTCGGCGCGCGAGTCATACTAGTATATGGCGGTTTTTTTAATAATGTAACGCTAGAATTTTTACAGGCTTCCCAAATAGCTAGTATCTTTTTTCAGCCAACAAAATGTGGTGAACAGGAAGTAGGTATCAGAACCATTGTCTGAATCAGTAAGCAGTTCAAATTAAATTTTTGATAGTCCGAGAAAAATTGTACTTAAAAATAAATTACGTAAGTGATGTGTCCTAAGCCTAATTTGAGTGATGTATTCAAAGCCTAAGCTTTTAAATATAGTTCTACGGCATTACCTTAGTAACGGAATCAATAATTCTGTCATTTTAAAAAATAATAAAATATGAGCACGTTGTAATATTGTGTTTGTATTTAGTAGCAAGGAATCTGAGAAAGAAACTTACTGCGAAATTTAAGAAAATACAAAGACAAAATATTTATCTAAAGAAAAAATGTGCTTCTTACAAATCAATTCTACAAAATTTAAAACATAAATTCGGTCTCAACTTAAATACTGAGATTGATTTAATGGCTAAAGCAGAGTTTGTGGAGTTACATAAATCTTTAATGAAAAAGAATAAACAGAGCACGCATTATTTATTATACACTGCATGCACCTTTACGTAAATTCGCATGGACTTTAGACTATTATTCACCAGCTGCGTATAAATACGTTAGAGAATGCTAGAAAAGTAATAATAATGATCTTTGATAATAAATGTTTATTTTTATATTTTACATATTTACCTTTTAAAACATTAAATAAAATATCATTAAAATGTAATTCTGACATAATATTATGTAATATTACATTAAATTAGCACATATGCAAAATAAATAAAAATCAAAAAAATTGTAGACGATATAATTAACAATACAATCTAAATAAACAATTATTACCATTTTTTTATGGCAACCTTACAATTACTGCCAACCTCCAGTCAATAAATAATAATTGTAAGAAACGACGAACAATAAAAATGAAAACTATGATTCTGATTAAAAACCGAATAAAATTAAGAATTAATGAAGAATTAAATGACTTGTACTGAAGTTTATTAAATACTTAAATGAAGAATATTATGAAGAATTAAAATAAAACTGTACTCTTTACCACATTTAAAATATTAAATGAAATTAAATAAAGACTATTAAATGCTAAATAATGAATAAAATTTTATAACTTAATATTATTTGAATCTAAATATTCCATAAGGCAATTGAAAACATTTTTACTTTTTTTAGAATAAATCAAAAGAGAACGAATTTCTGTAGGTATTTTAAGTTTTACCAAAGTGTTAAATAATGAAGTATGATCATACAGAGGACACGAGAAGAAAATATGATTGAGGTCACCAATAACTAAACCACACTCACATATAGAAGAATTTTTAATATGAAGCCTAGCAAGGTGAAACGAATTACAACAGTGACCCAAGCGCATTCTACATAACATTGAAACAGAAACAGAAACAGAAACTTTTTATTCAATATAGATTATAAATAATACTTATTGAAAGTCACTTTGTTTAATTACCATTGTTGTATGTTTCTTATTTAAGCTTAGAAGGAATGATGGGTTGAATTTTGACATAGTGACAGCCTTTCGTCGTTTTTGTTTTGTTCCAATGTTATGACCACCTATCTCTATACAATAATTTCGTATTCTTATAAGGTCATAGCAATAATTTTTAAATAGGAAAGTATCCCCACAGACTATAGCTTGTTTAGCAAGTTTGTCAGCATATTCATTACCAGATATACCAATATGACTAGAATCCAAACAAGAGAAACGTTGATGTTTTGAAATTGGTATAAGAATAGAAGTTTCTCTAGAAGTCTCTCATAGAAAGGAGTGCATAACAGTGCCTGTAAAGAACTAAGAGAATCTGAAAATATCACGCTTGATTTTAATTTAAAGCTATAGCAATATTTTATTGCTTGTAAATGGCTAACATTTCTCCAGTAAAACTGAAGATTCGGGAGGACTTTTCATTTTTGAACTATTCTCCAATTTTGGTGGTATATTGCGTAGCCAGTAGAACCTTTGAGTTAATTTTAGAGGCATCTGTAAAATATAATGATAACCTGGGAAATTCTTGTCCAACGCAAATATAAATTTTATTTGATTCAATAGAAAGTTTATTTAATCCTACATCTAATATAACATTGGGTTTGAAAAGTGCAACCTCAAACGAATTGGAGAAAAGAGGCAGAGTCACCGATCTATAAATAAGATGTAGTAAAGAATTATATTGTTCATAGCTTTTACTAGGTTAGGTGTTTCTTTACGCCAGTATTTTCCTGAATTAATTAAAATGTAATGAGAAAGTAAACGAATTTTAGGGATTAGTGGATGTTTGAAAAATTGAAGAGCCCCCGAAAAAAAAGCATCCGATAAATATTGTCGTCTAATAAAAAGTGGAGGATCACCGCATGCAATCTGCAAGGCATTGATAGGCGACGAATTCATAGCGCCTATAATTAATCTTAAAGACTTGTGTTGAATATCTCAATATCTAAAAATTTTAACTTTTTATTAGCAGGTTCAAGAAGAAATGAGGCATAATCTAATCGACTTTATAATTGCATTATAAATTAATTTTAAGAAATATGGATAGTGTTTCCACCATACCTCAAAAGCAAAGGGTATGGTGGTTTATATTTTTTCCTATTTTTTTTCGGGTATAAATGATATGAGGCATGCCAGATAATTTATTATTAAGAATTACACCAAAGAATTTAACTTGCTAAATATTTTCGAGCGGATAATTAAAAAGGCGAACCTGTATTTCAGGTAAAACTCTTTTGCGGGAAAAATTACTGTACCACCATTTTTGTGGAAAGTTCTAGTCCATGATCATCTAACCACGTGGTCATAGAGAGGAGATCTTGTTCTATCGCGTTAGCACAGGATTCTATACATTTATTATTTACATAAACTAAGATATCATCAGCATATTGCAAAATTCTACACTTTGAAATGGACTGGTCTAAATCTGACGTATAAATATTGTATAATAAAGGACTTAAAACGGAGCCTTGTGGAATCCCTTTGAAAACCTTTCGAGTATATTTTAAATCATCATCAATTTTAATATGTATATATCGATCTAGAAATAAATTGATAATCAAATTTGTAAGTTTTTTGGATATATTAAGCTTAAACATCTTTTCTCTAAGGATGTTGAGTCTGACATTATCGTAAGCAGAAGAAATGTCAAGGAAAGCAGCAAGGACCGATTCATTTCTCGAAAATGCTAGTCTAATATCTGTGGTGAAGATTGAAAGACTGTCATATGTGCTTTTACCTTTTCTGAATCCATATTGAGTATTTGATAACAATCCATGACTTTCTACATACCATTCAAGACGATTCTTGATCATGTGTTCAAAGGTTTTAATTAGAGTTGAGAATAGAGCAATCGGTCGATTGGAAGAGCCGTCGTTAGGGTTTTGTCAGGTTTCAAGATGGAAATAATTACTTGAGTCCGCCAAGAGTTAGGAACAAAGCCTATGTCAAACAAAGCGTTAATGATCTTTAAATAGTAGGTTAAAATTTGATCGTTACATTTGGCAAGTAATGAATAAGGAATACCGTCTAGACCAGGTGCTGAATCGTGAACGTGAGAAAGGACAAGCTTTAATTCATATAGAGAGAATGGACGTTCTAAGGGATCAAAAAAAGATTCACATGGAATACTTTGAGGAAGCTATTCTCGAAGGAGCAGAAGAGGGGGCAAGTTTATCAAGAAAAGAATTTATTGATTGAAGGGGAATGGCACCACTGTAAGAACAAGATGAAAAACAACAGCGAAATTTTCTTACATTGCGCCAAACAACTGATGAAGGGATTGAAGGAGATATTGAGGAACAAAAGGCATGCCAACTTGTTTGTTTTTTTGTGCGAAGAGTATTTTTAGTCACTTCTTGTATACGTTGAAGGTATGAATAGTTTTCCGAATTCATGTCTAATTTATATTGTTTTTCAGCTTTTTTTCTATTACGAATGGCCTCAGTACATTCAGAATCCCACCAAGGGGGGAGGGCTTAAACTTATTATTTAGAGTTTTAATAGAATTGATTATTCTGCTGCATTTATAATTGCGTTTGTAATTGCTTCAACAATTGAAGTTAAATTATTTTCAGAAATAGGAGCGATTTTTAGAATTTCATTGTAAAGAATAATATTATACAGGTTCCAGTCTGCTCTGTCTAATTTGTATTTAATACATGGTTTTTATTAATTTCTGCCGATTCTTTGTTTGGAAAGGAAATCAGAATAGGAAAATGATCACTGCCATGAGAGCTATCTAAAACTGTCCAATTTAAAGAGAAGTTAAATCAGGAGTACAAATTGATAAATCTACAGCACTCTAGACTCATTGGGACGAGAGCGTTTGGTGATTTTACCAGTATTAAGGACGCCAATGTTAAGCTCGTCAATCATTTCAACTAATAAACTGCCGTATCTATCAGAATTATCACCCCATAAATAATGATGGCAATTAAAGTCACCAAGAATTAAAATGGTTTGGGAAGGAGGCTATTAAAGATTTTATTCTGCGAACCGTAATGACAGAAGGGAGGAACATAAATAGAAACGAAAGTAATATTTTGAATTTTACTGCTACAATATTAAAGTCAAATATTTCATCATAAATATCTATAATGGTATATGCTATATTATTCTTTATAAGCAAAGCACATTCGGCATAACCATCAGATCTGTCATTTCGAACACAACAAAACCAGGGATTCTGATGTAGGAATCCGGTTTCAGCCATGTCTCTGAAATAGCAGCAATACAAATATTGTATTTTTAAATAAATAAATTATTTCAGTACGTTTATCTAAAATGCTTCTACAGTGAAGGATTCTTGTGAGAGTGAATGTCATGGAGAATTTCAGGTATAAAATTTAGTAAGCGAGCAACGGGACGGTAACTTTGATGAATATGAAGATATGATTATGTTAATAAGGGAATTTATAATGCTTTCTATAGAATTAAACTACCCTGTGAAGTTTCTGGTGAAACCGAAGAGCACAACCATCTTCTGGTTGCGGAAAATAATTTTTGATGACTTTTTTTGTCGTAACCTATTTGTGTATGGTGACGGAATGATTTAGGAATAAATAATGATTTCTTATAAGAAGTTTTATTAGATGAAGCAGGGTGTGAAGGAAAATCATTCATTGTAGAATTACAAGAAGGCGAAGAATTTATAGGGTTTTTTGAGATCAGAACATCAGCATATGATTTTGATGAAACTTGGAGGATATTTTTGTGATGCTTCTAGATATGAGATTGAATTTCGTGCCATTTCGATTTTAATATTATTTTGTCTTGTGTGTTCAAGGCATCTAGAATCCGTGGCTTTGTGATTACCTGAGCAGAACAAGCAACGAAAGGTCCCATTATCTTTGTCGCAAGAAGAAGAAGAAGAGTGATCATCGCCACATTTTGAGCATCTTGGCTTGGAACGACATAAATCTTTAGTGTGTCCAAATCTGCAGCACTGAAAACATTGAATCGTTGGAAGCTTATGAATTTCAATAGGGATGGAAGAATAGCAAAAATAAACCCTCGAGGGAAGATTTTGACCGTCAAATGTCTTCGTTGCGTACTCGGTAATTTAATCTTCTTACTTTTAATACAAGTATGGTGTTTGTATACGTAGATAATTCAGAAATAATCTCTTCTGGTGTCCAATCTTGGTACACCTTTATAACACCCATACGAGATACGTGGAAGGATGGGATAAACGTTTTGTATTTATCATTGACAGAGAGATTTTCTAAAAATAGATTTGCATCAATAAATTTAGAGAATTCAATCGTTATTCTATTCCTCTCGATACGTTTTAGGTCTCCATTAACTATATTTTTAATATTAAATTTTTTCAAAAGTGACCAAATGAAATAGCATTTAAAGTTTTAACAGAATTAGGAGAATCTTCTTTACTTGAACATGAACGATAAAAGGACCTGAATCTTTTGAATTATAAGGGCGAAGAGATTGAAATCTTTGTGAATCTATTTTTGCAATATCGCTATTTATATGTGTTAAGAGATTTAGAAAAGATTTGACTATAGACAGAATTTAATGTTTGTGGTAGAGGAATGTCAGATGATTGTGAAAGAGGGATTCCAGATGATTGAGTACAAGCAATATTGGATAATAAAGACGTGGGAGATTCATAAACACTTTGTCCTGATATGTTGCCTTGGTTAGAGTTAGCTCCCATAATTTTAATTTTAGATGTTAAAATATTTCCAGTATCGCAGTCCGAGTCTGAGAATGAGGAATTGGTGGAAAAAACTGAAATTTTTCTATTTAAGTTAACCGTTTTATGTTTCCTTTTCTTTTTATTGGAACTAATTTTGAAGTTGTCACCAAAATTTCTTGAGATAATGACTGCCATGGTTTTTTAAATGAACCTTCTAAGTCATTTTGAATTTCAACATAAGCAGCTGGAGAGGAAATAATGTTAGGATCGGAACAATTCGGATCCGGTGGCTTAGGCGGATTAGATGAATTAGACATAGCGACTACGAGAGTCTAACACTACGTTAAACTATTTTGTAATACTAAGAAATTGTCGCTAAATGAGTGATAATATGAAAATACAGATAAATATTATTAATATATACTATAGTAAATTAGGAATGTAATCAGAATATTAAAAGAAAACTTAAAATAATTAATATGACACCAAAAACACGTAAAACCGTTATTGACGTTCAGTTGCCAGTTCTATAGTATATTATTATCTATGCAATAAATGGCCGGGCTTATATTCTATTTGGGCCGGGCGGAATCGGCCGCAAGGCCGCAAGGCGGGGTTAAATGACGTCATCTTAAAATGTATACCAGTAAGGCGGCTCTTCACATTGGCCAACATACTGGCGAATGTGTTGGCAAAGATATTGGCCAAGAATTTGTGATCGCGTCCACACGTTGGAAGGTCGTTCAGTTTGCTTCGGTTCAGGCCAATGTGCGGACGAATTTATTAAAATTGATGTTGGGGCGCTAACAGCTGCTGCGGTTTATTTATTCACAGCATACCGCTACTACGTGAATGTATATAAGAAAAGGGTTAAAAGAAATGGGAAAAAGAAGGTGGTGGATGTGCAAACAGACACTCTAATTTTATTTATTTGTATAGATTAGAATAATAATACATAATACATTCATTGAAGTTGAATAATAGCCATGCTGCAGCTATATTAGTAGTATAGTTGTAGCACGAATGGGTCGGCTCGACCGGGGAAGGACCACGCTCACAGAATACCAGCGTAAAATAGCAGCTTAACACTGCTGTGTTTCGTATGGTGAGTGTGGAATCTATAAAGCGAAAAGTTTCCTTATTGGTCATTGTTACTGCCAGACACTAGTTACGACGCGTAAATACAAAATTTAAACCAGGTGCGTGCGATCACCTGAGAGCTCGTAGCAAACTAAACGTGCGCCCAACGTGTGGATGCGGCGGCCAATACTCTGCCACAACCCTTGATCTTTTGTAAAACCGACGCCACACGGATCTCGCGCCAACTTGGGCCATCATTCCAATACATACCAACGTAAGCAAAACACCCGCTCTACACGATGGCCATCGGTATTGGCCAACACATTCGCCACTGTGTTGGCCAACGTGTAAACCGCCGGTATCTGAAACAATTTCTATTATCTGTTTCATTTACGAATGACACGACTTACACTTAGCTGAGTCAAAAGAGATAGGTAGCGTATTGACAATTCAATGTCGAATTTAACCCACGGTTTTTTATATTCCGTGATTTAACCATATTTGTATAACCAATAAAACATAATATGTAATTACATATGTTTTATAACATTATAGACGCTCTGGGCAGCTCCTCTATTTTCTATGCTCGAAGCTTTCCTTCCCCTGCCCGGCTAGCATGGGCTGGGGACAAAAATCTTATCCCCCGATTATATCCACTGACAAGAGATAAAATTATCTTGTTATGTCAAACGGGGAGAAGTATATCCCCATTTGATATAACGAGACATATATCCCCCGTCCGTAGCATGGAGCCAAATGAAATATAAAAAATTATGCTTTTTTGACATTTGAAAGGGACAATTTTATCCTAGTTCATTGGACGTGAGTTGAAGTTTAAATTCATACAAAAAAATCTATCTAAGCTACTAATGGGAGATAGAACTAAGTAGACTTAGGTCTATCTTCCATTTTATCTACTGTGGATATTATATCCACCGGTGTGCCCATGCTGTAAGGGTGAATAAAACTAAGCGAGGATAAACGTTTTCTCCTTTCCCCGGGGATAAATTGTCTCCTGCCCATGCTAGCCCTGCTGGTCTACATCGTCGCAACCATAGACTTAGGAGCGTATAGACCAACATAGTGTGCAAGGAGAAAAATTCCTTATGGCAAAAATGCAAGATAGAAAAGGATACCAAATCTCATGACTCTGTAACCGATTTTGAATGACAGGTCGGCACAATTCGGCACGCAAGAAATAGCCTGAGATATTTTGTAATTTTTAAAGTATAATAGTGGTTATTTTTAGTAAGTAACTTTTTCCAAAATGGTTAATTGTTCCGTGAGTGAGTGTGCTGTTAATAATAGAAATAATCCTGATAATTTCACATATCACAGGTAAATTCTCAAGACATCGTCAATGTTATGACGCGTTTATTTTTGGTTAAAATTTATGTTACATACTGTTTTAAATATAGAATATATTCGATTATTTTGTTAATTTTGATATTTTGCAAAGAAAAAAGTCACGTTGTTGATAATTTGCATGAATTTGGTAAATACATTTTTATACAAAATATTTTACATGTACGCTAGGGATTGACTCAACTATATCAAAATTAATGTCGATATTTATGTTGAATGTTTATAATGAATCGATAGACTTGCCTACAGAACAAGAAAATAAATCCTCGGTTTGCGTTCTAAAATGTAATTTTATTTTGTCGTTTTTCAAACAGATTCCCTCCAGATTCTATAATTAGAAAAAGT
Source organism: Parnassius orleans (assembly GCA_029286625.1). Lineage (NCBI taxonomy): Eukaryota > Metazoa > Arthropoda > Insecta > Lepidoptera > Papilionidae > Parnassius > Parnassius orleans. Next base: position 3,062,639 of record JAGSMP010000133.1, read on the forward strand.
GGTTAAGGTTCATTGGACGGGTTGGTTGGAATGGAAAGAAGAACTTAACAAAAGAAAAAGTAGAATAAAAACGATTTTATTAAAAGGAGTCATTTCTACATTATTTGTACCAGTAAGTAAAATATTGTTATAATAAGACTTCAAAAATATAACTTTCAAAACTTTAGATAAATATATAGACAGATTTTCATACATTATAAAACTGTAGTACATTAAAGACAAAAAAATCTTAAGATTATCCCCTTTAAGCCATTATGAACCCAACTAAGTATCTATTTATCAACCAAAATAAATGTATAACCTAGCTTAACCAACCGCACAGCCTCACGGTCACACTAGTACAATATTCATAGCATCATGCTAAGGGGGTTGAGCGGAGCTTCGGAACTTCGGATTATATTCCCAAATCATACCGATAAAACTTTTAGCGTAGTTAGGTATAGATATTTAGTAATGCTCCTCAAGCGCTACTAGACGACCGCGCATGAGACGTGATAGTATAAATTCCATAGTATTTGATACTCACAACGGTCAATGCCCGATTCATGCTCGATGGCCGACGACATTGTCGCGAGGGCTTAAATAGCGTGGTTTATCCCCTACAGCGTTATTTAAAAAGCGTTAAGTAATAGCTGCGCAGATCAATAGATCTGCGAAATTAAGTTGCATTTGCCGCGGTCAGTCCATGAATGAGTGACCATTTTCTTAACATACCGAGATTGAGAGAATAGAGAGTGCATCTGTATCCTCAGACACTTAGTGCACTTTACTGTGTTAAGATCATTATGTTTTTAAAATTCATGCAGCTAAAATGATAATAAGTTTAATATTACTTTATACTTTTCAGGGACAGATGAAAGAATATAAACATGAAGCATGATGAAGCCTCATAAACATATTAGCCTTTAAACAGAGCAATCTTATTTAACTGATTCCTACAAGTTTCCTTCCTTAAATTATTAAGTTTACATTCATACTTAAGTCGAATGTTAAAATAAACTTCTATAATCTATTTAATTATTAAATGTTTGTAATTATCACAAGTAATACTTATATGAAAAATAAAGCAGCCATTATGTTGTACTCCGTGTCCCCGTTTTTGTTTCCCCATCAAAACATTTTATAAAATATATAAAATATAAATAGGTATATACTTAGTTAAGTATCTACCTATTTATATTAACAATATGTTAAAAAATAAATTCCGGGGAAACTGCCCACGGCAGTAAATATTTTTCTCCAAAGATCATAGCTCGAAAATACAACATTCTGATCTGATTATTGGGGAGTTTTTAGGTTTTCGGTAAAGTCACCTGGGATTTTATACATTTGAATTAAATCCGACAAAAGGCAGGTAGGTTCAGCTTATTCCCAGGAACATGTTATATGAATATTTTTTAATTATTTTAGAACTATCATGGTAAAATTCAGTTAATTTTTGAAGTTATTCAACTTCATGCACTAAACAATTTTTTATAATCTTTTTACCGCTTCCTTAACAATCATTTTCGATAGTCCTTTTAAGTAAAATATACATCACTAGCTAACGCACACAATGACAAATCAAAATTGGTCACGCGTTTTCGGGCTGTCAGGTGGTCTATACGCTAGTATATTCTAAGTCTATGGTCGCAACGCCCATGCCAGAGCCGTAAAGCCAGTTTAAAAAAAAAAAACGCCCATCCCTAGTGACAGGTGACAGCTGTCAAAGGGTATTAGATCGTATTGGATTTGGTTTTGGTCGAGTACATGATTAAAAAAATTGCTTTGATTTTTGCGCGAAATGTTTCATAGTTGTAGTGATTGTAGGTAAAAAAGTGAATATAATATACTCTTTGAATACTAGTACATATGTTTTTGTAAATCTATTAAATCATTATGTTTGCTTTATTCAAAAGAAAATTGAAATTGAGTAACACCATATGTGCCGAAAGAAATAAAAATCAATCCTCTCTTTTTTTCCACATTTTTGTTCGCGTTGTGGAAGATATTTTATTTTGGAAAAAAATATGGCTATCTCTTATGTTTATCGTTTTACTTAATTTATTTGTTTTGTAAGTATTGTATGTATTTGAATTTTACACCTTTATTAATGATTAAAGTTACATATTATAACGAGTTTTTTATAGGATCTATGCGCATCAAGAAATAAATTTATTACAATTTATTTTCAAGTTTTACATAGTAGTTTTGAGTATTGATGCTTTTGAAACTTGGTTGAAATATAAGCATAGAACTACATGTTTAAAAAAGCTAGCTAGTCAGGATATTACCAGATTGAAAACAGCTACTGCACAATTAAGTAAATGGTTATATAGTAGATGGCTTGATTATGTCTACTTGCGTGAACAAAATCATACTAAGGTAATTCTTTATTACATTTACTAATTTAGTATTTACTTGCATTTTATCTCTTTATACACAATATGTAATACTTCTTCAATTTTTTTTGCTAATTATAGTAGCAGAGAATAGACTTTTAGCTTAAAAACAATCAGAAATTGGCAGTTCGATAAATCTGTGGCCAATTGTATGTATTCATTACTGAGCAATGGGTGAACAATTTAACTAGGAAAGTACCCAATAATTACTCTAAAATATAGGTATTGCATTACTTGCATTTGCCAGTACTAGAGCTTATTTGTATTTATATATATATATATATATATATATATATATATATATATATATATATATGAAATAAATACATCACTGCATACAGAAACCTGGAATGTAATAATTGAATTAATTGTTTAATCAATTTATTTATTATAGGTTTCTTTATTTACTTTAATTGTTACATTTTAAAATTTCTGTTTTGACTGCTTGTTTTTATATGTTAATTAGTATCTTTTTTTGGTATTTTGTAAAGTGTATGTTATTGTCTGTTAAATAGGTTAATTGATTTTTCATTTATTAATTTAAATATCTGATAAAACTGTTTCTGTTATGAATTAATATATTATAGTATATTGTTAAAGAATCATACTTAAATGATTTTACTTGCAGGCATTTTTATTACTACAAATCATTTTTGGGTTGATCTTTTTTATCTGCAAACATATTAGTGGCTATACAATAATATACATTTTGGGCATGGTATTAAGCATCTCTTATAAACTAACACCACCCATGCTGGAGCTTGTGAAGAAAATAAAACAAAATGCAGGTAATTTTTTATGTTGTTAATAATTGTTCATGCTTAATATTTTATTTTCTTTTTACTAGTATACTAAATTACGAAAACTCAGTACAAAACATCAGTATGAATAAATCTTTTTATGTAGTTAATTATGAAATGTTTTACTTTTTAATTATAATATACAGTTGAGACCTACATATTAGTTCCTTTCATATGAAATTGGTGTTTTGTACGGGAGGAATATAAAGTCAATTTTTTTTTTGTAAAATATATTTAATTAATCAAAGTATGCCATAAGGACTATATCGTCGGCAAATCGAAGGTGAGTGATGTACTCGCCATTGGTGTTAATACCGTATCCTTTCCAGTCCAGAAGCTTGAAAACGTCTTCCAATGCAGCGGTGAAGAGTTTCGGGGATATTACTTCACCCTGTCTTACTCCTCTCTGCAGCTGGATAGGTTTCGTACTCTGGTTCTGTACTCGGATTGCCATCGTAGTTCGTAGCGGACTGTACAAACGCTTCAGTACTTCGATATACAGACAGTCTGTACCGCTAAAGGGGCTATAGCACCGCCCAAAGGCTTTCTACATACGGAAGACAAAGTGCAGTAGCTAGGCGTGGGCGAAGTGGGCACTCGCCCACGGCCTCGCACTTTAAGGGGCTTCGCGAGGCCCCTTAAAATGCGATGCCCCCAGATGACTAATTAATTTGATCACTTTTACGCTCGAAAAATATTGTCACAAATTTAAAAGCGTGTTCGTTTGGGGCCTCGCAATAAGCCCCTCTTAAGTGCGACTGCGAGGCCGTTGTAACTACCTTCAAAGACCGCGACCGTTAGATTGACGGAATACGAGACTTGTTAGAAATGAATAGGTTTGAGTCGGTATGTCGTGCCAAAGCATGTTTGGTAGGATAGATCTATTGGGTAGATCTTGGGAACGAAAGAAAAGGGGCCTCGCTGATGTGACTTCGCTCACGTCTATATTAGTCCACGCTACGCCTCTGACAAAGTGGCAGTTTTCCACCCGATTTCAGAAGCTCCGCTGTAATTTCACCCTTGCCCAGGGTACATTTTTAAAGTGCTGGAAAGCCATTCTAATTTCTAATCTCCCTCAGACTGACGTCCGGTATATCATCGGAATAGTATCGGATGAGACTTGCTCCTGGAGCGTTACCTCACACTTGCGTGTGGCTCCAACGATCACAGCTGTCCGTAGACATTTCAATCTCACTCAAATCTCAGGATCCCAGGTGTCCCGGAAACGATGCTACCATATTCGGTTGCAGTTGGTTCATGCTCGCCGTCAGATTTCTGGCAAAAACTTTGGAACCTGGGTTCCTCTTAAGCGCTTTTTCAATACAAGCTGTATTGAACTTGCGTAAGTCTCGCTGGCATGCATTAAGAGATCTGTCTGTTTAGTTGCTTGTATGCTGTCATATCTGCTAAAGACTTAAACTGCTTAAGAACTTCATTTCCCGTCGTACTACCATGTGATTAAGAGTGTGATCAGAGAGTTTTTGTGTAATTCTGCGTTTCCACGAGCTTATCATTCATATCGTCCAATATTATGCAATTTTCTAGGCGCTGAAAACGATTTTGGAGTTGGAGCAGTAAGTTTTCGGGACTTTGAAATAGAGCACGAGGGGGCGGAGCGTTGACTTCATTAGAAGTGACCTCTGCAACTTAACATTAAGAGTCAGTGTGCCTCTTACCATTCGGTGATCGCTACCAGTTTTCACCCTCGCGACCTCAGGGACATCACTGAACAGTTTGTCGTCGTGTCGTCATAATTAAGTCAATCTCATTTTTTGTACAACCGTCGGGGCTTGACCAAGTCCACTTCCTGTGGGACCGGTCAGCCCAGCTGTTTGTGACCCCTTGGGATCCGTTGCCCTATTTCGAATTTCCCTACCTTCAGCTCGCCGTACTCTTTAGTGGCTAGTTTTACGTTGAAGTCTCCCAAGAACACAGGATAGTGGGTTTTGGAGGAATGCGTAGCTCATCCTCATACATTTCCTCCACCTCCTTATCGGGATGTGGCGAGGTTGGTGTGTAAAACAGTTTGACCTTTAACGAATACCGTTTGGTGATTCTGAGTATAAGGTACACACTCGCTAATCTTTACGTTTTTAACGAGACTTGTGGGCGATATCTCAGACTCTTCTTTGTGACAGATGGTCGCCCTCTCTCGGTGATAGAACAAGTTGCCTTGTCAGCAAACAAATTGCGGTGTCCTTCTACTCTCTTCGGAACTCAGATAATCCTATAATATCCCAGTGTACTATGTATGCCTATCGCTTCTTCCTGCTCCAGGATCGTCTGTGATGGCAAATTAACCTCTAGCAAAGATTCTTAGACACCCTGCCCCGCCGTTGTCATGATTGCAACCGTAACCAGGAATAGCGGTGCCACCGGGGACTTTTTATCGCACAGGGTGACAAACGAGCACACAGTCCACCTGATGGTAAGTGGTCGCTGTGACCCATAGACATCTACATCTACCCTTAATAAAGAATCAAAATGCAGATGCGTTGTCACCCGTGAGGACTAAGATGGAATGCCTTTTTTCCAGTAAAAAGGGTATCCGGTTCTCTACACTCACCATACGAAACACAGCAGTGTTAAGCTGCTATTTTACGCTGGTATTCTGTGAGAGCGTGGTCCTTCCCCGGTCGAGCCGACCCATTCGTGCTACAACTATACTACTAATATAGCTGCAGCATGGCTCTATCACGTATACTGGAGTATACTGGACTGGAGACCATTTCTTTAGACCTTTCGTCATGAGGGGTATATTGTTGCCATAGTTGCCACGTTTAGCCAAGTGAATTAGCCTTTGTCACTCTTGCTACCTCGCCTTGCTAATCGCGCGGAACCTCAGGTTGCATACGCCAGGGCTAAGCCAAGGTTTAGCGCGTTTTAGGCGAGCGACGTACTAGTGAATTTCAATTTTTTTTAACACTGTTTATGTAAACAGATTTTTTTGTAAATACTTGTATAAATATTTTTGTTTATTTTATAGCATATTCAGTTATAGGATAAAATACATTCATTAACAATTTTGAAAACATAATAATGATAAAACCAGCAAATAATTTACAAAAATTATTAACGGATATTAACTTAATCACTCCGTGTCAATGTTTTCCCTCCCAGTATTTACTTAAAATTATACGTTAGATTTAAACATTATTCCACTCTTAAATTTAATAACCATTGGTTTAGAGACAGTTAAAAAATATAAGACATTGTATTAAAGTAAAACAGTAGTAAATTAAATGAATAATCAAATATATACGTACTGTTTTTTTTACCCTTTGTTGAAAGCCCTTGGTAAGCACCAAATATACTTATTCTATGGTTTAGATGAGATTACAAATAAATTGAACTATTGAATACTTTTGAAAATCAACAGCAATGTTTAGAATTACTTATCAATATATATTTATTTGTGAACTGGCCCTCTTTTTTGTTTTGAGTAGTTTAGAAAATGAAAATTTATCTTTGTAAGTTTGTATTACTTTACAGAATCTGATTTTGAGCTGGAAGGTCTTATCCCAGAAGTAACGGATGCAAATATGGATTTGCTATCTATAGAACAAGAACAAACTCAAAAATTTGATGAAAAACAAAGCTTAGGTAATGACATTTGTTTTTAGTCTGTATTTGGAATAGCAGATGAGATGTTCTCTTGGCCAAATTTCAGAGTTGATGGAAATATTACTAATTTCGGGTTGCCAGAAATTTAAGAAGTTGATAAATTATACTGAAAGCTTTATACATCAAAATTGGATGTAAGTAACGAACCAAGTGCAAGTCTCATCCAAATTTTAGTTTGTCACGGGCTACTTTCCGCAACTCCACGACATCGCGAGGTGCCTGTGGGTATAACACGTTGTAGAGCCACACTACATGGCTTTTTTATGGTTGCAACACTGCAGGCTGACCCATGCGGTCGGCTCGACCAGGGAAATACAATGCTTGCATAGAATCCATTCATCCTCCATAGATTGTCTCAAAGGAGGAACACTTGGCATCTTTTGTATCAGATCCCTCTGTTGCCTCTTAAGACACACATGGAAGAATCATCATCATCCATCTAATCATGATCATCCATCTATAAATAATTGCTTAACATGGGCTCTCCCCAAGGAATGTCACAAAGTATGGTTCCGAGTCACTTGCATACATCGACTTCCTGCATCGTACCAGATCGTCACTCCATCTTGCGAGGGGCCGCCCTACACTTCGCTTATCGATAAACATGAAATAGCGGCTGCTGTGTTCCGTGAGTAATGAGACTTTTTACTAGTAACAACTGGGGATTAAGATGAAATGAATGCATCTGTATTTTGTTTCTTGATTGAGGATAGATGTAGGGTCTTTGGACCACAGCATCCATTTACCATTAAATGGGCGGTGTGTTTGTTTGTCACCCTCACTGGTTTGGAGAAAGGTAAGTAAAAATCGATACGAATAGTTCCAAGTACAGTGATTTATTCGACAAATAATCCTATATTTATACAAAAATTTTGACTGGGGAAAAGTCATTAACCAATATAATACAATATTTTATCCAATAGGAATTTGTTATTGTGGTCTCGCTCTTGTAGTGTTCTGCCTATTACCTATCTGTATATTGCCTCGCTCGGTTTCTCGGAGTCGTGTGCGCGCGCGCAAAAGTAATATAACCGGCTAAGTGCGAGTCGGACTCGCGCACGAAGGGTTCCGTACCATCGTAATACACGTTTTTAGTAGGGGTGCCCCTTTTAATTTTTAATTTATTTTAATTTTTATTATTTGTTATTATAGCGGCAACAGAAACACACACTATGTGAAAATTTCATCTGTCTATCTATTACGGATCATGATACAGCCCGCTGACAGACAGACGGACGTACGGACGGACAAACAGCGGAGGCTATAGGGTCCCGTTGGTTACCCTTTGGGTATGGAACCCTAAAAATTGCAAAGTAATCTCGTTCCTTTCGCCGGGGACTGCGGAATAGCGTAGCGTGTGCAGAAGGCGTACATAAACTCGTCGTTCGCTTTTTATCAAGTGAAGACGGCGATCGATGTACCTGTTGATTCCTCACATAATCGCTCATCTCAGAGCCTCATCCTGATTTTTTTTTAAATTATGAACAATATAGCTCTTTTCAAAGCTGCTTCTTGGTATGTGCTAAACTAACTGTCCAAAGACTTTACTACTAGACAAGCTCAACTATTCTACGTAAAACCTTTAGTCTACTGCCAGCGGGCGAGAAGACTAGTTCTTTGTTTTGTAATACGCGAACGTTGTTTTCTACAATCTGTGTTTGTTTTGTCGACATGATTTGAAGTTTATTTCAGATAAGTATGTATCTTTATTTCGTATTCGCGTAAGAACAGTCGTAAATGAAAACACAACTGCGTGGCATATTTAACGTACCAGTTACACGCCGCTGTGACACAGTTTTCGTTCTTAATTGTCAGTCTAGTATAATACATAGAAGTTTTGTAACTGCCACACAACTACTACTGCCCCACAAATGAAATATACCGGCAGCTGGATGATACGGCCAGAACATCTCTTGTGGAGACGTCACATTTTCCGATTGCATAAGCGATGTGTGGATGCTTAGGTACGGTATTGGAACTTGATTTCGATTCTTCTGTAGTTTGGTAATGGAGAGGCCCTTAATATTCTCATGTCGTAGGTCGATTGCTCGTAGCCGCTTTCCGGATTAGACTTCACTATTGCCTTCCCGATATAATTAATCCTCCGTTTAAGTTAACGGGAAACGTGACATACCGGAAAACGTATGCCGCTGAATATTGTTTTTTTTTTGAGTCAATAGAACTTTTGGTCCATTTTCCGATGTCGGCGGTAATTGATGGTCAAAATATTTCTGCGTCGACTTAAGAGTCTTAAGAGGTGATTTTATGTTCACTTTTGAATGCTTATTAACGATAATGGTTCCGGTATATCGAAGAGGCGGTGTAGATGTTTCATAGTAAAGTTCGGTTCTATGTTTAGAAAAGTAATATTTTTCTAGGGTGATAAATTGTCTTGTTGTTGTATGTGGAAATCATTTTCGGGAAGTTATTGGTTTTCGAAAATCGAGTTCTCATCAGAACTCACAGTCCACCACAGATGATAAGTGGATGCTGTGGCATCTACATTTATCCTCGATTAAGAATCAAAATGCAGATGCGTTGTCACCCCTGAGGACTAAGATGGAATGCCTCGTTTACAGTAAAAAGAGTCTCCGGTTTTCTACACTCTACATACGAAACACAGCTGCATTAAGGTGCTATTTTGCGCTGGTAATCTGTGAGAACGTGATCCTTCTCCGGTCAAGCCGACCCTTTCGTGCTGCAACTATAATATCTATAGCAGCAGCGTGCCTCTAGCACTAAGTTAATGAAGAGGGCATTTCACCAAGTGACAATAATCGCAAGTTTAAATTTAAGAATTTCACTTAGATTACTGGAAGCCAGAAGATTTTCCTATTGAAGAAGCTAGTGATAGTTCAGAAAATAGCAGTTTACTTGTTACTAATCTATCAATGGATAAAATACAAACATTTGAACAAGATATTGAAACTTCAGACTCTAGTGAAGATGAATACATGCCACAGGTTGCAGGCAAGTGTTATAATATATACCATTACACCAAAATGGAAATTGTTCTACTTTATAATTTTATTATACCTATTTCTAGATCAACCAAAGGAGCGGTTTCAATCAACTCTGGTAGTACACCCAGAAAATACATGGACAAATGCTGCCTACAATGTTTTTCAAAATTTTGGCGGAGCCGTTGCTAATATAATGTATACATCACAAGAAGACAAAAAAAGAAAACGGATTTCAAGCATTGATTCTTCCGATGGTTTTGAAATTATAGACAAAAATGATATTATGTAATTTTTTAATACAGTATATTCAATATTTATTCTTATATCAATCATAATATTATATGTACTTAAACATTACAAGACATATTTTCCAACATTGACATTAATTCTTGATGCTGTTTTTTAACGCTCTTAGGCGTACACTATTTAGAGAATTTCGGGCAACTAGTGCTTCAAGCATTGGTCTGGATATCTGAAACAAAAACATTAAATAACTTAACGCTATGACAGCTTTACCCAAAAAATGGATCTTGTAAAAATTAAACATTGAAAAAATTTACTTTAAAGAACTATGGAGTATAAGATGATTAATTGTTTCTGAAGTCGAGGCTTTAATTCTGCGATATACTGTCATAGCACCGACTTCGGAAGCTATTGTATGTGGAAATTATTTTAATTATTTTAGTTTTTTAAAGTAGCTTTTTATTGGTTAAAAAGTTTAATTTTTTGTACCTTTTGTGTGGACTAAGCAATATCACTACCTAAAGGTAACAACTAGAATGTCGTAGAACAAATAGTAAAATTTCATTCTCTATTCTCCATTTACACTTAGGCCTGAAATGTTTATTTGAAATTTAAATGGGACCACCCTTGAGGTCTTATAGGCAATTATTACTAAAAGGGCTATTATTTACTAAAAATAAACTATTAAAAACGTTCCATAATTGGAGAAATACAAAAAAAATACATCCAGCCAAATTAAGAACTTCCTCCCTTTTTGAAGTCGGTTAAAATATCATTCGTTGAACATAACTAAAAGTGAATAAGAACTTTATCTTGATGTCAGTATTGTATTCAATAGAATACTGCGGATATTACTGTAATTTTTTTTATAGGCTAGGGTGACAAACGAGCGCACAGTCCACCTGATGGTAAGTGGTTGCTGTGGCCCATAAACATTTACATCTATCCTCGTTTGCGAATCAAAATGCAGATGCGTTGTCACCCGTGAGGACTAAGATGGAATGCCTCTTTTCCAGTAAAAAGGGTCTCCGGTTCTCTACACTCACCATACGAAACACAGCAGCTTTAAGCTGCTATTTTACGCTGGTATTCTGCGAGAGCGTGGTACTTCCCGGGTCGAGCCGACCCATTCGTGTTACAGCTATACTACTAATATAGCTGCAGCATGGCTCTACCACGTATAAAAATGTCATATTATATCATATTAATTAGTATTGTTAGTATTGTTCAAGAATCAAAGTAAAAAATTAGGAAGGTATAAATTTTGTCAAAAAAATACTAACGTATATTGCATTAGGTGTGATACGAGATAGTATTTTGTTACAGGAAAGAATCCCAGTACCCTAATTTTACAATGTTTATTACAGTAAATAGAGCAAATCTGGATTATTCTCTGTAACTTTGGTAATGTTGACATTGATTTTCCGAAAATTTAATATCACTTTCTAAATAATATTTTATAGGCTTAGATATTAACGCTCAAAAAATTCGAAAATGTAATTATCTGCCAAATTAAGGGTTATGTTCCTCAGTTTTTTTTTCCTTTTTAACGAGTATAAATAACGAGAAGATTAAGTATACGACGCGTATGTTTTTATGTAAGTTCACTGATTCAAATTCTCGGAAGCGGCAGAACCGACTTAAATGATTATTTTTAAATGAAACTAATTTTAGGGATTTTATCTCGTTTTTATTATATACATACATACATATATCTACCTTCAACTTTTAAATATTAATCATGGGTTTGATCTACGCAGAACGAGCTTACGGTATCCTAGTCTTGCAGTAGTATGCTTGAACTTGGATTTATTATTATTAATTATGGGAGCCCAAGATGGTAGCAACCAGCCATCTTCTCTTTAAAAATCAGGATGTTTTAATCATCCTTGGTAAAATCGGTGATTGTACTGTGTACTCACTCTGGGATGTTTGCAATATGTCAATATATCCAAGATCGTCCCAAATATTACATTAGATTTGATAGACCACAAATCCTCGCAAAAGAACACCGATTCCTTCCAAAAATTATTGGCGAGGCTATTAAAACTAAACGCGATAAAATCCGTGAAATTAATTTCATTTAATGTGTATTCGCGTAAGTATAATTATGATTCTACTTTATTAATTGGGTTAGTTTAACTGCAGTTTCCACAGGATGGAAAGAAAAATGTTTAAAGCAACTATTAACCGATTCAGTGCTGATGGCACGCTTTGTGTGTGACGTATGACACGCGAGTCGTGTCTTTTTAGACATCGTTATAACTCGCTCAATCTGAGTTTTTGTAAGATTTATCTAGAACAAAATATTCATTATTTTGGAAGTAGTTCATGCATACAGCTTCGTTTCTGGATATTTTGAGAATTTGAAATTTTTAGGGGTTGACAACCTTTTTTTAACTTGTACATGGTACTCTTTTTACTGTGTGGGTTTTTTAAATCATGTTGTGGAAAAATAGTCTATTAAGTAACAAATAATAGCACTCATTGCGGTCGCTCACAAACTCATGTTGTAAATTTGTTTCTGGAAAACAAGTCTCCTGTTACAATGCGTTTTGCTTAAAATGGTTGAACTGCCGTCTTATTTAATGATTTCTTATATTTACGCGAACACTACACATTGAATTAAAGTACTTTTACGGATTATATCGTCCAGTCCCCCGTGACCATGGGTGCTGTAAAGCACCCGAAACGTCGGGAATTAATAAAATAAGTTAATTAAACGCGATATAATCCGTAAAAGTAGTTTAATTCAATGTGCCGTCTTATTACTATCATATGGCCGAATGGACCTACTAAGTACCATGTGCTCTTGGGATATGGTATAAGGTTTATTTTTGCTTGAAACAGTTCGAACGCGTTCATGGATAAAAAAATTCGCTAATAAATAGTCTTTTGTTCATCCGTAGCCGTGCAGCGCCGGCGTTTTTTTTCCTTTTGAAAACACTTGTTTTGATATTTTTACTAATTAGACGTTTTCAGATCGACTTTACTTTTACATTTGTATAACATTAAATAATATTTAACATTTGTAAATATCAATGAACCTTATTTTTTTCCAAATTAAGGTTCTTGATTGTTTGATATTTACAAATGTTATTATTAGGTGAAAATTTAATTTAATAAAGACCAAGGTTTTCCAGGGTGATGTAGCTGTACCTACTTATGAAAATGTTTTTTTTATAAAACAAAAAATAGTACAAAAGGTTTGTAATCTCTGCATAAAAAAAGTCACTATCCATTTCAAGGAAAACACGTAGAAAAACACGTAGTTACCCACTAAAAACAAGTATTCTTCCGTTTGCAACTGATGTTTGATGTCAACTAAACTTAATTAGGTCTAAACAAGTGAAAAAAGCATAAAAACGAAAATTATTTTTACACATGGCTGATGGCACAATAGGCGTGTCATCAGCTTCTATGGCGCTTGATACGCCAGGCGTGTCCCTAAAATATTTGATCGCCGCCACAGCTAAAAGTTGTCGAAAATTTGCGGCACTAATTTTTTTAAAAAAAAACGGGATTTACATTACGAAACTAGTTTAATGTATGATTGAAATTAATTTCACGAAAGTAGTTTCAATATCGATGAAACTTGATTCGTATGTCGTGAAATCCACAGTACTCATATTGCTTAGACCTTAGTTCATGACCCTGTCAACATTAAAACTTGATTTCCAGATATCAATTATAAAATAAAACAATTTGAATATTTAAAGATATATTTATTAGTACAGATACAGTTTGTTAGTTGTCACTTACCATTAGTATTCAGTTTTTTTATGCCTTTATTGTTTTTAAGCTTGAACGATTTGGATGAAATTTTGTATTTAGATAATGATTTGATTTACAAGTTACTCTAGATAGTTGTAATCGCTGATTTTTTTAACGGCAAGCAAAGCTTGCTTGCGCCTAGTTACGGTAAAAAATATGTATACAAATATTGTAAAAGGGAAGAGTTTCTTTCGTTTGTTTCATCGGGCAAATCTCAGAAACGACCAGTCTGTTTTGTAAAATAACTTTCGCGATAGCCATTTTGATGAAAAAGGTTATATAGGCTATAATACATCACGTTATGGTCTTTAGGAGCCGAGCAATAACCAAAAATGGCTTCTTGATTATTTGTGGTTCGGAATAGCTAGTTAAATTATATTTTTAAGCTATCGTGACTCCTGTTGTTCATAGCTACGGCTATTGACATAAGAACAACCACAACTACGACCCATCTTTATTACATAAATAGTCAATAACCAAATAACCTAATCACTACATAGTAAATAAATAAAATAAGAATAAATGGTTGACAACCTGTGATTAAATTACAATGCTAACTTACTTTAAAGTGGATTTTTCTGCATAATAAGAAAAAACTTTTCAACGATTTTGATGTTATTAAAAGCTTTTATTTAACCTCACTTGTATGTATGTACTGGAATTTTGCAATCAATATTTCACCCACTTCCACTGAAGCTATCGAGCTAAAATTTGCCACACACGTTTGGTCCCCGTAATAATGCACGATTATTTAAATGCCGCCATCTTTAATCCAACATAGCGGACGTTACAAAATAGAGATTTATCATTTCCACAACAACCTCTATGATAATATGGGTATCAACGAAGGGCTTAATAAACGAAACGCAACAAGTAAAGTGACATTATTCTAAAACCAATATGGCGGACGTCGCAAAATGGCGATTTATAATTTCCATACTACCACTATGATATGGGTATCAAATGAAAAGGCTTAATGAGCAAAACACAAAAGTAAAGTGACGTCATTCTAAATCCAACACGGCGGACGTCTAATATGACAATGCAATATTATTATGGCATATAGTTGATCTGATGATGGAGCTGGAATGTGGCCATGGCTAAAAAAGGCGGAAAACAATATGGTCGCCATACCAATTTTAAAGAGTTATAACTCGGCAAAGGTTAGGGACAGTTACGAGGGGTGGTCCAAAAGTAATGATAATCGGTTACTTCAGGTCCGCATAAAAATCCAAAAAAAAATATTTTTTGCTTGCTTATATACTCACTACGTCAGCCTAAAAAAATCATATAAATAGATCACGATTTCCGGGAGATACATTCATTTGAATACGAACTGTCAAAGAGATAACATCAACATGGAGAAAAACGAAATTAGAGCTGTCATCAAGTACCTCTGTTTGAAAAAAAATTCTTCAAAAGACATACACAGTGACTTAATGGAAATATTGGGGGACTCTGCTCCTCCATATTCTACAGTTGCACGCTGGGCCAAGGAGTTTAAACTGGGCAGAACGTCCACTGAAGATGAACGTCGCGAAGGACGCCCATCCACGTCCCTCACTGAAGACAACGTGAAAAAAGTCGAAGATGTTGTGTTGGCAGATCAAAGAGTGACCATCAGGCATGTAGCTGAGGTCACAGGGATCTCATATGGCAGCGTTCAAAGAATCCTTGCGAACGAATTGCATATGAAAAAGGTCTCTGCGCGTTGGGTACCCAGAATGTTAACCGACGAGCAAAAGAAAAATCGAGTTGACATTTCGAGGGTCAATCTCGAAAAGTTCCAAGCAGATCAAGAAAATTTTTTGTTCCGTTTTGTGACTATGGACGAGACCTGGATCCACCATTTTGATCCTGAAACGAAACAACAATCGATGACTTGGAAGCGAGCTTCCTCACCGACGCCAAAGAAATTCAAAGTTTCAAGTTCGGCGGGAAAGGTTATGGCATCTGTTTTTTGGGACGCTCAAGGCATAATTATGGTGGAATATTTGGAAAAGGGAGCCACTATTACGGGCTCTTACTACGCAGACCAAATAAGAAGATTACGGGAGGCCATTAAGGAAAAGACGCGGCAAACTGCGAGCTGGAGTTGCTGTTTCACCAAGACAACGCACCGGCTCACAAAGCCGCAGTTGCGATGGCTGCCATTCAAGAAACGGGATTCGAACTGCTCGAACACCCTCCCTATTCGCCAGATCTAGCTCCTAGTGATTTCTACCTCTTTCCTCGGCTCAAGGAACGCCTCCGAGGCAAGAAATTAGAAGACGATAGCGAAGTAATGGCCGCTGTTGAAGCGTTTTGGGAGGGTCAAGACAAAGAATTTTTTTCAAAGGGAATCCTGGGTTTAGAAAAAAGATGGACTAAATGTATTGATTTGTTAGGAGACTATGTAGAAAAATAAATTTTTATTTTAACTTTAATTACCGTGTTTTATTTTCATTATCATTACTTTTGGATCACCCCTCGTAGGTGGTGCTCGAACGAATGTTATAGGGAACAACAAGGGTCAACTGCTGGCAATAAAAAAATTCAAGATGGCCGATTAAAGTTAACGATCAGTTGTTTGGGTGGAATTTTGCAACTTAATTTTAAAAGTATGCTAGTCAACGCTATACTATAGCTATAGTCTTTGCGTTGTAGCACGGTGCGTATGGCAGCTCACGCTTATGAAGTTTCGTATTTTTTTTAGATAAACTGTCATACAGATATTGTTGTACTTCATGGATGGGTACCGCCCACTTACGATAGTTATGTGCCACGCTAAACTATGCCATGTCATAACGAACAACCACAGACTATCAAAAATCGGTTTTGGAATAAATCGAATATATAAAAATCACGTAAATATGTATTAGAATTGGAACTAAAAGTAAAGTTACAGCCTAGATACGTCCCACTGCTGGGCACAGGCCTCCTCTCATTTCTGAGAGGGTTTTTCGGCAAGGAAATGTCCGCCGCGCTGCCCCAACGCGTGTTGGCGAACTTCTCATGTCTTCGAAATATTTTTTTTTATATCTCTCACATTTTTATTCCTCACGATGTTTTCCTTCACCGCCGAGCACGTGGTAAATCAGCACTTAAAATTGCAATTAACAATTTCATTGGTGCCGGCGGGGATCGGACCTGGGTTGCTCCCGTACTGTGAAACTTACAGCGAGCGCTAACCATCTGAGCTACCACGGCTCTAATCGTTCAACAAATTCTGATTTACGGGAAAAAACGCACATAGACGAATATGCAGTGTTTGCGATGCATGAAGAAAAATTATTCGTTGGTCAGCACAGGCAAAAAAATTATAAAGCAAATTGCGCATTGTCTCAAAAAGACTATCATAACTCATGGCGGCCAAAATGGCTACAAAAAACATTTTTTTTTATTTAATTAGATTTGTAAACCAAATTATCGATTATTTTTACCGATATTTGGCCCATTGGACCTGGCAACACGAATACACATATAGTGAAAGGCGCTAGCACTCGTACCTTGAAAAGCTGCCGGTGCAGTCAACACCGTACTGAAAATTACAGATACTGGCAGCCATTTTATTTGTTTAAAAGTCAACATGAATGTTGCAATCAACATGAAATAGAAGATGATATTTATTTTCAAATTAATACATAGTATAATCTATACATTGAAGTGTCTGTTTATAATATCAAAATAACAGCCTTCTACTAAATACATATGAAAGTATATACGGTATTTATAACAAAAAGCCAAAAACAATTTTTAAAATGTTTGTCTGTCTGCCTGTTTGTTCCGGCTTATAGCTGGCACTGGCAGAAAGCTAATGTTATGAGGAGTAACACAGGCTACTTTTATTTTAGAAAAATAATTAGGATTCCGCGCAAAAAAATTAAAACCCATGAAATCCAATCGTAATAAATACCAAGCGGCCGAGGTCCGGGAACAGCTATTATGTAACTATTATGTCATAATTTGTATTAAACTTTAACTTAATTTTACATGCATTGTAGTTTATAAAGAAATATATTTTTTGGTTTTAATTTTTATATCGATAGCTAATTGATAATTTTTGCTTTGCTTTGTGTATCGTTAACGCCTTTTTTTAAATCGATTTAACATTGTTCCATGCTATAACGCAAAGACTATAAGTGACGTCTTTCTAAATCCAATATGGCAGACCGACCAAGATGGCGGACTAGTTATTTTTTATACACTCCCATAATATGAGTATTATATGAAAGGGTTTGCAGGGAAGAATACGAAAAATAAAGTGACGTCACTCTAAAACCTATATATTGGACTCCCAAAGATGGCGGACTATGATTTTTTTATTCACCCCCATGATATGGATATCAAATGAACATATGGATTCAAATAATGATAACAAGATGAACCCTTTGTTCGCTGAAAAGAATACGAATGAAATGTGTGTACTACTCACCGGTAATACTAAGCGGGGTCGTGTCACGCATGTGCACGCCAGGCGTGCCATCGATTATTTTTATGTGGCGTATGACACGCGAGTCGTGTCATTTTAAAAACTAGCTCAAATTGCGTTTTTGGAAGATTTATCCAGAACAAAATATTCATTATTTTACAAGTAGTTCATGCGTACAGCTTCGTTTCTGTTTGAATTTCAAATGTTTAGGGGTTGACAACTTTTTTTAACTTGTAAATGGTGCTCTTTTTACTGTGGTTTTTTAAAATCATGTCGTGGAAAAATACTCTAAGAAGTAACAAATAATAGCACTCATTGCGATCGCTCACAAACTCAAGTTATAAACAAGTTTCTGGAAAACAAGTCTCCTGATAAAAAAAAAACAATGCGTTTGTCTTATTGTTTAATTTTGCTTAAAATGGTTAAACTTGCCGTCGTAGGTGCATTCGGCCATATGATACTATCATATGGCCGAATGCACCTACGAAGTACCATGTGCTCTTGTGATATGGTATAAGGTTTATTTTTGCTTGAAACAGTTCGAACGCGTTCATGCATAACAAAGAGTTCGCTGATAAATAGAGTATTTTGTTCATCTGCCGCCGTACAGCGCCGGCGCATCTGCCGCCGTACAGCGCCGGCGCATCTGGCTATTGTTTTTTCCTTTTGAACACACTTTTGTTTCGCTATTCTTACTAATTACACGTTTTCGGATCGACTTTACTTTTACTTTTGTATAACATTAAATAATATATAACATTTGTAAATATAATATATTTACAAACTTTATTATTAGGTGAAAATTTAATTTAATAAAAACCAAGTTTTTTCATGGTGATTTAGCTGTACTTACATAAATAAATGATTTTATTTTATAAAACAAAAAATAGTACAAAAGGTTTGTAATCTCTGCATCAAAAAAGTCACTTACTCTCAATTTCAAGGAAAACACATAGAAAAAAACGTAGTTAGCCACTAAAAACAAGTATCCTACCGTTTGCATCTGATATTTGATGTCAACTAAACTTAATCAGGTCTAAACAAGTGCAAAAAGCATAAAAAATAACATTATTTTTGCACATGGCTGATGGCACAAAAGGCGTGTCATCAACTTCTATGGCGAAATATTTGTTCGCCGCCACAGCTAAAAGTTGTCGAAAATTGGTGTCGCAACGAATCGGTTAATCAATAAAAATTAGTATAAGAAGAAAGATAATTTAATTACGAAAATAATCGTATAGGCTTGCCTGCCTTGCCTGCAAAAAACCGTTCATGGAATATTATTGCCATGCTTTAAAGTTTTAAAATCGGAGCAATTAAAAATTTGAAAAAATTTAAATTAAAAAAAAAAAAAAAAAAGTTCAGAATGAGTAATATAGGCAAATGGTGAATAAAAATTAATTAAAAAATTCAAACATTTTGTCCTCTTTATCTTTTAAATTCAAAATGCGTTGTAATGCATTATTTTAACTGATTGTCCTTCATAAATATCTAAAGCCTACTATTTTACTACGCACGAACACATTCGTAAGGGTCGATCAGTCAGCAAAAACGTTGTGAATTGAACTCACACAGAAGAGCGCGCGTATGCGTAGTTGTTGCCCATAAATCACATTCAATTTAGGATAATTTCAAATAAAAGTAGAAGCCTTATTTACTCGTATTTTCAAAAACTGCAATAACGGTATATCATTATTTATATATTAGAACTTAAGTTTAAAATTTGGCTACTCTTTGAAAAATACTCCTGTATAAGTAGAACTTACCTTTTCTACAATATGTCCTATAGCAATAGTCCTTACTGCTGCATTATGTTGTTTAGTAATTATGTCATCAGTTTCACTCTGACCAGCCTCATTATTGTAAGACTCATCTTCTTCTTCCTTTAATATTGCAGGTAACTGTGTCAATATCTAAAAAAATAATGTTATTCAGAATTATCTACAAATATAAAAATAAAAATTTAAGTATTCTACTATATTTTTCTACTTACCTCAAAGTTATTTACAGTCAAAGAATCATTATTATTTGTTATTTCTAATTCTATCTCCCTTCTACTTTGACTTGAACCTTCATTGATTGATTGAAAACATGTGATTTGTACCTGAGAAAATTTGTATCATTATGGATTTTTATAAAATGAATAGTAAAATGTTTACAAAACATTATTTTATTATTAATAATATCTTAAGGAAATCTAGTTTGGCACTGATGAAGTTAACAAATAACTGTTGTCATACAAAAAATAATGAATTACCGAAGGTGCTTTGGAAGATTGGTCAGTTAGAAACACTGCAAATATAATGCCAACAAAGCTGGAATCCATTCGCTGGTACATTGATTGAGTGGCAAGATCTATAAAAGAAGTGGTTAGACACTATATTATTTATACATTATAGCTTAATATATTATAATGTAGATATTTATCACGGACGCAAAAAAAACGGATTTAACAAACAGAAAAATAATAATAGGCGATAAAATATTTTGTTTCTTACCAACATGTGATGGCCATACAGTAATATGGGGATGTGAATGGTACCACCCTACTACACGTAGTGGTCTACCAACTTCAGCTGCAAGTTCTTCAGCTCTAAGAGTCGCTTGTACCAACTGTTCTTCAGAAATTTCCACACGATCCGGTTTTTTATCCAGGCGACGTAATATAACAGATGATACTATTGACACTAAGGAGCTATTATTATGAACCTGCCGGTAACATATTTAAGTTATATTTAATAAAATGTAAAATGAAATTAAAAAACAACACTCGGGACATAAAAAAAAACAAGTGGACTAAGCCTTGTTGCTACAAATGAGTACTAGTAGCCTCTTTTTGTATTTACGCGATAAGTGAGCCTCTTTTTGTATTTACGCGATAAGTGATCCGTTTACCTTGATGAAAAAAAAATTGTTTTCATAAGGGCGTCTTATTTCTATCAGTTTTGACGATGAACTCATATTCATTGACGACATAACTAATATAATATTGTGAATGATGACAACTTGCATTGACAAACTTCCATTTCTAAGAGCAAATTCGTATTCGTAGACCATTCGAATTCTCAAATAGTGATTTTGAATGTAACTGATCAAGTAACTGTAATGTACATATCACGGAGCAAATACAAAGAGCAGATGGCCTAAGCAACTGTGCACTGTGATTCTAACTAGGTCCTGACGTCATCACAGTGGGCGTGGCTTTAGTTAGTATACTGTCAGCGTTCGTCCTGTCGCTTATGTGTCGAAAATCGCAAATCGGTGTATTTTCGTAGTATTAAGAAGAAAAGGATGAAGTGTTTTGTTTTATCGTGTAAAACTACTCAGATAGACGCTCTGATGCTATGGATGGCATCACATTTCATATGTAAGTAATTTTATACCTAATTTATTACTATAGTTCTAGAAAAATCTCTTTGCGTCGGCTTTCAAATATAATTAAATATATTGGACACTAGATGGCGACACTTTGTGTCATGGGAACTAAAAATATAAAAGTATGTAGAGCTCAGTATTGGTAAAATAATCATACGAAGGTGCTGAAATTTGTTTTACATTCAGTCCTAAAGAATTTTTAATCACCAAAATATTATTTTTATAGTTTTTATAATAATTTTGTGAACAGGCCGCCATCTGTCGTCAATTAAAAGAACAATCATAAAAATAACAAAAAGACAGGGCCGTAATTGGAATCCAATTATTTTTCCCAGTAACCCAGTAAGCCAAGTAAGCTATATATATATACAGGGTGGTATCCGAAAATACCCTATGTATGTTCCGCGATTTTTGTAGTTTTCGAGTTATGATTTTTTATCCTTTTTTGAAAATGTTCACCCTAAACAGCCTAACATTAAAAAATGTTATTGTGAGATTTTTCCAAGTTTTTTGTTTGTAGCATAATCCTATGAGTTGCCCTATTATGCATAAAATAATTAGCTTCCTAACATTCACCGAAGATACAATAATTTTAATCGAAACTTAAAAAAATCTGTCAGGAGAGTGGGGCTTGAATTTTCAACATTAAATGGAAAATAGTTATAAATGATTTCATACTTTCTAATTAATTTTAAAAACTTGGCAGTACCTTAATCTTTCATAATAAATTCAAAACGCATTTCCGACATCTAAAAAGTGTAAAGGTTTAAGCTAAACCCTGACAAGCCTCCTAAGCTGGAAACATAATTAAAATCAAGTACCGGATGTCTATAGCCAACCGTGGTCCCAATAATGATTCTTAGAGCACACCCATAATTAAGGGTGCTACTCAGTTCTATTGATATCTAACTATTCTTTACTTAGAAATGAGGACATCTGCAATAGAACCAGAGTAACCGACATAGCTCAACAGGTTAGTAAGCTGAAGTGGCAATGGGCTATATTGCTTGAAGAACCTACAACCGATGGGTAAGAAAGGTTCTCGAGTGGCAGCCTCGTTCTGGTAGGGGAAGTATAGGGCGGCCCCCAATAGATGGAGTGACAAGCTGGTAAGACATGCAGGATGTCAATGGATGCAGGTGGCTCAGGACCGAGCGTTGTGGCATTCTTTGGAGGAGACCTATGTTCAGCAGTGGACTTGTGAAGGGCTGTAATGATGATGATGATGATGATTATTCTTTGATACTGGTCAGAAACTTTAAACTGCACTGAGGAAAAGGTTTCATAAACAATAAAGGTCCCAGAAAATATGCAGACCTTATCTATCAAAAGGTTTAAATTAATTATTAAGCAAAAGTTGTCTAGTAAGGGTTATTATATTACTAAAAAGTACATGACTGATAATAACCCCTGGGAATGAGGTGATAGCTACCATGCTGTTTCTAAATGTTTTTATAACAATTGTATAAAATATTATATTGTAAATTGTGCTTTTAAAAAAAAAAGTCCCGCTGAGTTTCTTGCGGGTTCTTCCCAGGACAGAGATTTTTTTGCAAACCACTACTGTAATCTATATTGAATAAAAATGATTCTATTCTATTCTATTCTATACATATTGTGATGTAGAAACACGATTACTCAAAGTGGGCCATGTTATCTTAACTAAAACAGACAAGAAACTAGGCTGGCCACTGGCCTGCATGAAGAACTATGTCCTGAAACTATATCCTTACAGGAGAAAGGGATTCTACTATTATAAATATATGAAGTGGAAGATGTATATTAATTACATTATTTTACTATACATGTGACACTAGGGTACCTAATACATGATGATGATTGAATGCAGAGATTTGTTTCTGGTAGGAGGCCTTAAGATAAAAAATACTTAAGCAAAGGATCAACATTTTCTTCCTGTGGGCTCTTATCTCTTTGGCGGCCAAGTAAGGCGATTCGGGCGATTCCTCTTCCATCACCTGAAGACATACTTAAATGCAGAGAAATAAAAATTTACAAATTTTATCACATTTAATTGAAACTTTTTTAATTTCTAACATTTCAGGCACTTTACATCACCCATGGTCATGAGGGGGACTTATGTGTTTGCCATCCTAATGTCATAGTTAACTAAGGCTACCTTCACCTTTTAATTATTAATTTTTGATCCGATCTACGCAAAACAATCTTACAGTATCTTGAAGTCTTACAGTAGTATGCTTGATGCAGATGGCAGCACACAGCCCTTCTTTACTGAAATTAGGATGTTTTTTATTTTATTTCAATTGCCTTGCAAATCATTCTTGGTAGGGCTTGGTGTTCTTTTGCGATGATTTGTGGTCTATCAAATCTGATATAATGGTTGGGACGATTCTGAATGATCGGGACGTCGAACACCTCAGTCTCCCCGTGACCTTGGGTGCTATAAAGTGCTCAAAACGTTGGAAATTAAAAAAGTTAAAATTACACGCAATAAAATCCGTAAAATTAGTTTTATTCAATGCGTAGTATTCGCGTAAATATAAGACCATTCCCAACAGTGGATTATTTACGGAGTGATCATGAATTGTTGCCATGAGCATCATTGCATCTCTCGCAAGAAGAAATGTTTTATTTTTACAATATAATATTTAAATTTATAAAATACCTCTCCAATTAACAGCCCCATGATTTCTTCTTTTTCGGTTGAAAGTGCATGTTGAACACATGCTAGTGTAACATCTGTCGCTAATAAAACTTTGCGTAACATTTTATGCTATTATCTCTTTTAATTGCTATTAAAAGTTAGTGATTAAATTTAATTTAGCTCTTTGTTTCTACGTAGGTACCTACATAATAATATGTAGTCACAGAACACAATTACTCTCTTTAATAGTAATACAGTAATACATGGTAATTAGCTTGCTACATATGTATTTATCTATCATAGATTACTGTATATACTGTTATCTATGATGGTAATACACTTTGTTTTTCAATTATTTTATTTTGTTTTGATTTTTTTATTAAGATTTTTGGCTTGGATGCTTGTCTTTTAAGTCATATCTTCATTTATCTCAGTCTCAAGTGATAATAAACCTTTATAATACACTGCTTCACAATATGTTGATGTGTCACATTACATAGCTTTTGGAAGATTTTGACGGCATCTTGAACCAGCAGACAGTTGGCGATAGTATCTCAAGGCGCCTAAGCAGACAGACACCTTTTCTTGAGATTTACGTCACCATCGAAGCACTTGTTTTACCGTTTCCACTAATAGTTCACATGCGCAGACACTTAATACACTAAATCGCACCAATTTTACATATCAAAATCTACTTCAAACCATTATTTAAACAATAATACAGGAGCAGCAATCCGCCGCCGGTCAAGTTTCCGCCAAAACTTCCCAATAGATTCATAAGTTGTTTTGTTTGATTCACATTCACAGATTAATAATTTTAAGCCCTTTTTTAACAAGTTAAGTATTAGTCCTCTAATCTAACTCTAAACAACCGAGTTATTCGTGGACGAGTACGGCGCGTTTACATATTCGTCTGTATTCATTCAACGTAGATTTTGTAAACATGGATGACGTACGTCTCGTCACTACGACATTTTTTCTACTAAGTTTTATGGGCTCACTACTATTTTAAATGAAAAAAGATGAACAGTATTAGAAATAGAATGATCACTATGAACACTAATACCTTTAGACATTTTATTAAAAATTAGTTCACTGTGTTTCTTTGTAAAAGAAATAATAGCTTTCATTAACGATTCCCGCGCACGTTCACCGCTCATTTTCATTATTTATACTATTGGTCTGACAACATTACAAAAATTTAGATTACAGGCGATAAAATGAAATCATACCTATACTATAATACCTTTCGGTAAAAAACGACGACGTAGTTTTTCCATCTGCCATTCTTAAGAATCGAAACATAGGTAGTGATTATGATTTATTTCATTCATTATTAATGTTTAAATAAATGTATTTGCCAACCTGCATCTAAACATTTTGACTCACTCACAGACATTCGATATTTAGTATGTTTAGTGACTAGCTTGGTTATTTCGTATAAATACCATCATCATCATTATCATCATTACAGCCCTTCACAAGTCCACTGCTGAACATAGGCCTACCACAAAGAATGCCACAAAGCACGGTCATGAGCCACCTGCATCCATCGATTTCCTGCATGTCTTACCAGGTGGTCACTCCATCTAGTGGGGGGTCACCCTACACTTCGCATTACAATTCGCGCGACCAGTACGAGGCTGTCACTCGAAAACCTTTTTTCCCCATCGGTTGTCGGTTTTTCGAGCTATATGGCCGGCCCATTGCCTCTTCAGCTTACTATTCCGTTGGGCTATGTCGGTTAAGGCGCTACAAATCGCCATTACCAACGCCAGATCTCGGTCCTGGAAAGAGCTTCTGGAGGGACTCAACAAAGATCCCTGGGGTCGCCTCCCTTGACGGAGACTCTCGATCCGGATCTGCTGGGAAGGGTGATTAGCACGCTCTTCCCAGAGGACCGGTGAAGTCCTTCAGGTCACCTACCGTCGTCATGGAAGTGGCAGGATGAGATGGGGGTGACCGTCGAAGAGCTGGACCGAGCCGTTAGCCGCTTAAAAGCCCGGAACACAGCACCGAGGTCCGATGGAATACCGGGCCGGGCCCTAGTGCTGAGTCTGGCTACTCTGGGGGACAGGCTCAGGCAACTATTTACCAGCTGTCTGCGCTGTTCCACGTCCCCCACAGCCTGGAAAGAAGCAAGGCTGGTTCCTCTAGTAGAATGAGGGCAGGGCCGCTGATTCTCCCTCTGCGTACCGCCCCATATGCCTGTTGGACGAGATTGGCAAATTATTCGAGAGAATAGTTGCCAGTCGGCTCAATAGGCATCTGTCGCGCGTCGGTCCCGATTTGGCCGATAGCCAGTTTGGGTTCCGACGGGAGCGTTCCACTTAGATGCAATTATGCACGTCCGCTCCCTGTCGGAACAAGCAGTATCCCAGGGTGGCGTGACGTTGGCGATAAGTCTTGATATCTCAACGCCTTTAACTCCTTACCTGGGATGCAATCAGGAGGGCACTGGCACATCACCAGGTGCCCCTTACCTGCAAGGTATTATCGGGGACTAATTGCGCGACAGGTACAACCTGTACATGGGGCAAGATGGCAGGAAGATCTGGAGGAGATGAAACGTGGGGCTCGGTGCTGAGGCCGCTACTGTGGAACCTCGTCTATGATGCGGTTCTGCGAATCGATCTTCCCGCTGGCGTAGATATCGTCTGCTATGCTGACGACATTGTGATCGCCAGCGTGATCACTCGAGAGGGCCAGGAGCTCGCCGAACTAGGGGCGGAAGTCGTCGTCGCCAAAACCCACGAGTTGGGATTAGAAATAGAGCCTCACAAGACCGAGGCCCTATGGTTCCATAAATTACCAGGGGCAGGGAACCACACGACTCGTGTGTCCACGTATGTGGGTCTGAAGTCAGAGTGGGAGGTACCTGAAGTACCTAGGCCTCCACCTGGACAGTCGCTGGGGCTTCGAAGAACATTTCGAGTGCCTAGTCCCCGGATCAAAAGGATAGCGGGTGCTATGCATAGACTGCTGCCCAATCTAGGGGACCGACGGAGGAAGTACATCGCCTCTATGCGGGAGTTATACGATCCGTAGCTCTGTATGGAGCACCTGTATGGGCAAAAGGCTGGCCATCCGACGCTGTAGAACTAAAATCTACAGTTTTCAGCGGAGGAAGGCCATACGGATCGTACGAGGATACCGACTCGAGGAGCGCTATGAACGCAAACGCGTCATTGGAGCAATCCAGCCAGTCTCCGAAGCCTGGATGCAGTGACGAGCAGGAAGACTCACCTACAGACTTACACAGATAATTACCGGGCATGGGTGCTTCGGTAATTATCTGTGTAAGATCGGACGCGAGGCGACGGCGATTCCCACACGCTCGCAGTATGCCCAGCGTAGAACGGGAGCGGACGATCCTGGCAAACTGCATCAGACGGTACCTCTCCCTGCCAGCAGTCGTGTCGGCGATGCTGAGCAGGGATTCGGCGTGGAGGGCTGTAGCCACCTTCTGTGAATCTCTTATGATTCAGAAGGAGGCTTCTGAGCGGGATCAGGAGAAGGCGGATCCCGCGCGGAGACGACGTCACCAAGGCGTTCGTCACGGCCCTCCTCTTGAAAACGGTGTTCGCCTACCAGAAACGGGGCCTGAGTTGCAGACGCTCGGGGCGGGGCCCGAGCGCCTAATTATGTAACCCCGAGGAGGACGATGACTCGGAAGTGCTGATGGCAGCAAGTACTGCCCCGGACGTGCTATTAGTGTAGCAAAGCGATGGAGGGGCCCGGTTGCGTTCCGAATGGAGATCCGGGACCGGCAGGCCGGGAGTCCGGCATAACCTTTCAATGCCCCCGCAGCGGAAGGTATCCATAAGGATTTCCCCACAAAAAGGGCTATGTCGATTACTCTAGGTCTACTGCGGATATTCTCATTTCTAAGTTTATCACGCGGAGAAACCCCGAGCATAACTCGTTGAGCGACCTTGAGCTTTCTCATACGGCCAGCAGTGAAGGACCACGTCTCAGATCCATAAGTCATCACTGCCAACACGCACTTCAAATTTTGAGGTATACCTGACGAGATGTGTCGTAATTTCCCAATCGCTTCCCAGCCGAGTTGAATCCGTCGATTGACCTCTCGCTCGAAGTTGGACTTACCTAGTCGGACAATTTGTCCCAGGTAAACATACTTGTCAACAACTTCGAGCTTAGTGCTCCCAACAACTACGGGCATAGGTGTGACATGGACGTTACACATGATCTATAAATACCATATTTGCCCTTTTTCATCACTTACAAATACATAATAGGATATATTAGCTTAATATTCATAAAATTATCATGTTATTGTATATGTTACAGTCAAAACTCATAACCGGTGAAACCACTTTAGACTGTAAAATCAGGCAAAAGTAGTTTGACTAAGGACGTTTGTCAATACCACTTTTAACTGATTTTGCAGTCAAATGTAGTTTTGACTAAGGCCGTTGGTCAAATCCACTTTTAACTGCAAAAATACTGGGTAATAATAATTTTGACCAAATTACATCGGTTAAAAGTGGTTTTGACCAACAATGTTAGTTAAAACTTCTTTTGACTTATACTTTTGAATTTCTGAAATTAAAATGTTCAATTTCTTCAATATTATATTTTATATAATAAAATGTACGCGGCTTTAGGGTGGCCAGCCGCACTTTAACCTACTGTTACTGATATTGCGAGTTTTGACCGATAGTCTGAAGACCACTTTTGACTACAAAAATCAGTCAAAACTGTTTTTGACTAAGGGCATCGGTCAAAACCATTTTGCCTGATTTTGCAGTCAAAAGTGGTTTTGACCGGTTATGAGTTTTGACTGTGACATATACATTTTGATTTTAATTATAATCTTCATTGCACTCGATTTCAATAAAATCGAGTAAAAAAAAAACACGACGTCTCTATTTTTACACAAATGTGTGTGTTTCACATTAGAGATTTTGTCGCTCGATCTGGCGAGTTTTAAGCCTTTTGGCGACATATTTGTATCATTGTGCTGCCACTACTTATCAGATCTAGTTTCATAATTAAAAGAATCTGACTATATTTTACGGAAATCCATTATACAGCGTTATTTTGCAATTACGCCCAAATTTGCAGAGAAGGTTCAAAATAAGTAATATAGGCAAATGGTGAAGAAAAATTAATAAAAAAAATCAAACATTATGTCCTTTTTATCTTTTAAATTTAGCCAGTTCCATAAATATCTAACGCATACTATTTAACTACGTCCGCACATTCGTAAAGGTAGCTCGGTCGGCAAAAGTTGTGAATTGAGTGACACAGAGTACGCGTAGTTTTGCCCAACACATTCATTTTGGAATAATTTCAAAACTGCATTAACGGTATATCATCATTTACATGTTTGAACTTAAATATAGGATACTCGTTGATAACACCCTATAATAAATATGATTAATTTTAATTTTTAACATCTTTAATATCAAGTTTTTTTTAATATAAATACATGCTTACGTTGTAAACTTTTATAAATCCGGCCTATTAATATTATAGATAAATTGTTAGTTTTTTTAAAAATATTGTTCATTAATAATTAGAAACTTATAGTGAAAATTTAACAAAGCCTTGTGGAATGAGAGCTAATAATCTTTCGTTCACCAGTGTTCAGCGGAGGGTGGCCATACGGGTCGTACGAGGATATATCCTTTGAGGCGGCGACAATCCTGGCTCGCTTTCCACCACTAGATATACTGGCGGAAATGGACGCGAGGGTGTACGTCCGAATCCGTGCCCTCCGCCAGAGCGATGGTAGTGAGCCAGAAAAGGCGCTCGAATCAATTAAACGGCAGGAACGACAAAACGCTCTGGCGTCATGGCGCTCTCGACTCGAGGAGCGCTATGAACGCAAACGCGTCATTGGAGCAATACAGCCGGTCTTTGAAACCTGTATACAGCGACGAGCAGGAAGACTCACCTACAGACTTACACAGATAATTACCGGGCATGGGTGCTTCGGTGATTATCTGTGTAAGATCGGACGCGAGGTGACGGCGATTCCCACACGCTCGCAGTATGCTCAGCGTGGGAATGGGAGCGGACGATCCTGGTGGAACCTCTCCCTGCCAGCAGTCGTGTCGGCGATGCTGAGCAGGGATTCGGCGTGGAGGGCTGTAGCCACCTTCTGTGAATCTGTTATGATTCAGAAAAAGGCTTCTGAGCGGGATCAGGAGAGGGCGGATCCCGCGCGAAGACGACGTCACCAAGGCGTTCGTCACGGCCCTCCTCTTGAAAACGGTGTTCCCGTACCAGAAACGGGGCCTCCGGAGTTGCAGACGCTCGGGGCGGGGGCCTCGAGCGCCCAGTTTTGTAACCCCCGAGGAGGACGATGACTCGGAAGTGGTCTCGAGACATCGTGATAGCACTGCGAGGGTGCTGAGGGCAGCAAGTACTGCCCCCGGGACGTGCTATTAGTGTAGCAAAGCGATGGAGGGGCCCCGGTTGCGTTTCGAACGGAGATCCCGGGACCGGCAGGCCGGGAGTCCGGCATAAACTTTTCGTTGCCACCGCAGCGGAAGGTATCCATGAGAATTTCCCCACGAAAAAAAAGGGCTATGTCGGTTACTCTAGGTCTACTGCGGATATCCTCATTTCTAAGTTTATCACGCGGAGAAATCCCGAGCATAACTCGCTGAGCAACCTTGAGCTTTCTCACACGGCCAGCAGTGAAGGACCACGTCTCAGATCCATAAGTCATCACTGGCAACACGCACTTCAAGTTTTGAGGTATACCTGACGAGATGTGTCGTAATTTCCCAAACTCTTCCCAGCCGAGTTGAATCCGTCGATTGACCTCTCGGTCGAAGTTGGACTTACCTAGTCGGACAATTTGTCCCAGGTAAACATACTCGTCAACAACTTCAAATTCAAATATGATTAATTTTAATTTTTAAAATCTTTAATATCAATTTTAATTTTTAACATATTTATTTTTTATAGATAAATTGTTAGTTTTTTTTTAAATATTATTCATTAATAATTAGAAACTTATAGTAAAAATTTAACAAAGCGTTGTGGAATGAGGGCTAATAATCTTTCGTTCACCAGATTTCGCTAGGTGTAGGGTACTAAGGTGAAGTATTTTGTTACAAAATTTCATATAATTAGGAAGTTGCGTTTAAAATAAAATTTTGTTGGTTTCTAGAGTATTAGATAAATACACAAAACAATGTCTTAGTGGTTTTTCCTTAATGTTTTGTTACATGTTAACTCTTTTTAAATTTTTCTACTTTAAGAATTATCTGTAATTTTTTTATTCATTTATAATCTAATTAATATAAAATATAACTAATATTACAAAAAGAAACATTAACCATTACATTTTTATTAACAAAATAATTCTTCACCATGGAATTTGTCAAATATTTCACTCTGTTCCTAAGTGGCAACGCCCCGGTGGCAAAAATGTCGTAGATTAAATGCAAATTAAAACATATAAACCATCGATCACTAATAAAAAAAACTAGATGCACAATCCCATACAAAAGTTCTCTAAAAACTGTCGCCAAATGTTTTGACGTAATTCTAGTTGAAATAAATATACATTAATGTAAATTCAACCTTAAATGCATTGCCTAAAGTTGTATTGACAAAGCTACGTACAAAAAGCAATAAATTTTATGACCGATGCTTGCTCATAAAAATTTGTTTTATGACCTATAATAAAACAAATTCAACCTTACGCTTATGGTTTAAAGTCAGAATTACAAAGTGCCAATAAAAAGCAATATAACTTTACGACCGAGGCTCGTCGCTTGGACAAGGAGAGTGGAGTCGAACTGCACAATATTTTTTGTTACTGTAATTTTAATTTTATAATTTTGTTCAACTTGTTCTAAATAATTCGTCTACTTAATAAAGCATATTCTGTTCTATTCTATGGTGTACATGTGTAATGGTTATATCATTACCTGAATGTAAATATGCTTTTGGATAGGGCACCACATTCATTTAGGAATGAAAGTAATTGAAACAGTAATTATTATTTATTTTTATACTTTATCTTGTGTGAAAAATTAATAGTTACTAGATATAAAAAATAAGTACAGAAAGTTCTTGCAAAATCTAAGAATATTATTGTCCATATTTTTGACGTAATGTTCATATTTACAGATGTTAAAAAAACGGAAAAGACTGAATAATTATAATGATTTCTTATATTTACGCGAACACTACACATTTAAATAAAACTAGTTTTACGGATTTTATCGCGTATATTAACTTATTTTATATTCCCGCCGTTTTGAGTACTTTACAGCACCCATGGTCACGGGGGGGGGGGACGACTGAGGTGTATGACGTCCCAATGTCATAGTTAACCACGACTATTAAAAGCCTTTTGCAAGCAAGAAGTTCCTTCTTCATAGCAACTTTTTTTGGCGTATCCAGAATTGAGCCAATACTTATTGATGAAATTGGGCTGTTAAGAACTTCAGCAACTTTTGGTTCAATATTTATCTGAAATGAACCAACAATAATAAAACACGAGATAAAATATAATTTTGTAATTATTTATATCGGCATATTACATTTTAAAATAATCAAAAAATAGCATATAAAAACAAAACAAAATAAATTTAATGTTTTGCCTTCAAGCCTGTGAAGTTCATTACGAATTGTAGTTACAATTGATCATTAAACAATGTAAAATATTAACAAATAAAAATATCATTGTTATATTTACAACTACTTACTTGTGGTTGCGAGCAACATTGTTCAATCGTTTTTTTATCCAAAGAAGACTCATCTTCTACATCATGATCATTTGCTTCCTATAAAAAAAACACATTAATAATAATTCATGTGCGTAAATAATTGAACTCAATATATTAAAATTTCACATACTATTCGAGGTACAGCTGTTTTGTGTTGCCTCCTGATGCCTTTCGTAGTCACATATGTATCACTTTCTAAAAAATGCTTCGAACATACAACGCTTCTTTGGGTCGGCTTGAAGAATTCTTCGGATCTTTGACGTGCTATAACTGATATCCATTCTCCACACCTCACTGGATCTCGAGGAAAGCTAAAAAAAAACCAAAATAAAATCTCACATCTTTAATTTTATTGCATGCACATACTTATTTAAAATTAAATCTATAAAATGTTACTATAGTATTTAGAGAAACAGTAAAGAAGTCTCATTAAACAAAAAAAAAACAATTATACTTTAATAATAAAAAAAATTAAAAAACAATAGCGTCTCCACAAATGGAACAGAATCAACGCATATACCTCGAACAATGACGACTTATTTTATTACGACTTAATTTAAAAAATACTTATACGATGATTTCTTGACAAAATATCAGTATTTACAATACAGTGATAACAATTAAATAATGTTAATATTAATACTTACCGAATATATGAAATTCCATCCTTTTTTATCGTCCTGGATGTGTGATTTTTACACTTTTTAAACGAGCACTGAGGCATGTTTACCGTCGGAGCATTCGAATGCTACTGGATTAAAAGTGCACCCATATGTTCGAGTGGGTGCACATTCGGTTACGCCATTTTTTGTCACTGATTGTGTATCTAGTTTTTCATTAGTGATCGATGATATAAACCTATTAAATCAATATATTATTGTATTTTAGGTTCTTTTTTCGATCAATGTATTTCCACCTCAATGATTTCGTATGTGATTCTTATTTTTTTAAAATGGATGTTAAACAACATAAAGTAAATTTAAATTAATTTGTTGTTTTACGATTTACAGAAAATTTTATTTGATAAATTTTTAGTTTGCCATGTGGCATCACTGTAGTGTTGCTAACTTAGTGAATTTCCCACTAAAACTGATGGTTTCGACCCCTCTTCTAGAAGAGAAATATTGCTTTTAGTGGCTAGTGTTATTTTCTTGTGGTTCAGTAGATTTCACTTTCAGTAATTGGAAAGATGATCACTCAACCATTAAGCCACTTACACGTTTCGAAATATATTACTACTTCATATCAGGAGTTTTTCTCTGTAGACAAAACTGATTCGTCAGTCATGCCGTGACGTCAGACGATCCATTCTGGTGGCTAACAACAGTAATTCACTAAACTCAGTGTCGTATTATTTTCCTGAGTTCATACGGCACTATGCTGAAACCACAGTATATGCAAAAGTTACGGGATTCTTGGCTTAAAGATCCACATTTAAAGGATTGGCTCCAAGTGTTTGAAAGTACTACAGGTCAAGTATCGAAATGCCTCATAAGGGGATATTTGCCTTAGTTGCCACGCTATAAATATAAGAAACTGCGGGTTAGCCACCGCAGTTTCTTATATTTAGCCGTTATTAGAAAGACGCTGCTGTCCATCTGATTCCTTTCTCTGTCGCCTCTTACGACACCCTCAGGATGATATGGGGTAGTGGATATTCTTACACCGCCGTGACCGTGTACAGTATCGTAGGGGCAGCTTACATATACATACATTTCACAGTTATTTGTAGGTCATACAAATACTTAAACCCGCGCTGAAATAAATTGCTAAGCCACTGCGCCACGGACTCATCCTATATTCTTGGTGTTGACTTGTTGATTTTATAATTGTATGATTGTAAGTTATAATTGATTGATTGGTTATTTACATAGAAATTTAATATATTGTTACCCAGTATGAAATAATAAAGGTAACCAATTAGTAATATACCTACCTATTGTTTTCTTTTGTAATAAACAAAAATTTGTTTTGTGGAAAATTTAGGGATTATGAGAGTAGGGTCGCTTTTTGTTAATGGTTTACTGGTGGTTTTAGAAGTTGAATCTAGTGGAGAACTAGTTTTAGTTTAACTGTTGGCAACACTGTAGCACTGACATGTGCCACATATCTATTTATCTATGATAGCTTGCTACATATCTATTTATCTATGATGTGCGCTAGTGCGCGCAACGCGCATGGGCATCGCATAATCGCATGTAGCTTGCTACATATTTATTTATCTATGATCGCATGCGCGCAAGTTCTCAGAGCCCGACATCCCGTCACGTCAATGTTTAAAAATAATTGTACTCTTCGGGCGGTGTTCAGGTTTTCATGTTAGGCATAGGCCGGCAAAGTTGAGAGTTGAGACAGATGTACAGTGTACTTGTGGTGTCTTCCTATGTTGCTCGTACGCCCTGACGCGCGACGAGATGATCAATGTCAATTCAATAATTTAAATTTAAATTTTACAATCACGGACATGAGAAGCGTTCATGTATAAAACGAATACTCTTTGCTATTGGAGGGCATCGTTAAAATCGATTCGCAACAAGGAGTATTAATATAGTATACTAACTTCTCTATAAGCAAGTAGGTGTGTAGCCTGTGAATTTTTTGTGAAAGAATTAAAAGAAATATTATTTTAAATATAACCTTAATTTATATTTTCGTATAATGGTGATTAATGTAACAAATTGAATTATTTTACAGTTAATTATTTGCGGATGTTGAAGACCGGCAATATGCTACGATCAACACATAGCCTTTTTTTTATTAAAAAATTAAGGCTTTCCTCAGTCCGTGAGTTTTTAAAATTATTTTTAATTTTAAATTAGCAAATATAAAATAAACATTTTATTAAGTCACAGTAATACCTTCATATATAAAATTGTTAAATACGTAGTAAACAAATTATTTTAGTTGAAATAATATTTATATTTTTTCATTTGATAAATTATTAATACCACAGAATAAATAGGTAATAGATAATACGTAAAATAGAGGGTTATAATATTTTTTATAAATATGTTTAAATCTTCGTAACTTTATTCATTCATGGGGGGTGGGTATATTGCCATAGTTGCCACGCTTGGTAAGTGGGTTGGCAGGTGCAGTTTTTTTATTGTTATTTTGCTGTTATCAGCAAGATGCTGCTGCCCATCTCCTGCCTCAGTTTTCCTCTGTCGCCTCTTACGACACCCACGGGAAGATATGGGGTAGTGGGTATTCTTACCCTCCACTACACGGGGATGCGGGTGGCTCAGGACCGTACTTTGTGGCATTCCTTGGGGGAGGCCTTTGTTCAGCAGTGGACTTGTGAAGGGCTGTAATGATGATGATGTCTTAAAAGAAATGAATAACTAACGAAAATGAATTTTTATTACATCGCGGCCATGCGGATTTTGCATAAAGTTATGTAGAGTAAAAGCATAATATATTTTGTAATCTTTTAAATAATTATTCTTTATGTGTGTTTGTTACTGAACTCTTAAACGGCTGAACCGCTTTTGATGAAATTTTTTGTGTGTTTGAGTGGGTCCCTGAATGGTTTTGACAATTGGAGCCGGTAGGTGGCACTGTTGTCGAGATCCAGAAATCACCCGTACGGAACAGGGCGGACCACATATTATATAACCATTATTTTTTATTTACCTTAATTTTCTATTGGACTAATATTACCTTTTTTGTTTTTTAGCGTTTTGCTATAATATTTGTAAGTGATGTTTTTATCACATCAAATTTTATATCACAGGGTAATGGATTCTCTTACGTCTTCACCATAAGGTGATGCGTTACTTATTTAATCTAAAACAAAACCAACTTCTACTTTGCCCTGGTTCATTAGTAATAGTGTAATGGTATAGGTAGGAAAAGTTGGCCGCCCTGCTCTAGTACGAGTTAACAGACTATGATACAGTACGTATGTACATACATGCCAAAAAGTTCTTTTTTCTTTGAAATGCAGCTGTCCCTTCGATATAATTTTTCTTCACTGCAAAGTATAAAGTTCAGTAGCATTAACCTCTTGAGCCTTGACCCTTAAATATGCAGTTATTTATCAAACATGTTGTTTATCTTATGGAAAGGTTTTATTAACTTTAAAACTTCTGAAGCTGTTATAATAAAGCGTAATTAAAAATTACTCGGACTCGGGTGCCGGTATCAAAAAAGACATTTCCATCTATTACATCCTATAAAAGTCCACTGATGAA
The DNA here is from genome assembly GCA_029286625.1 of Parnassius orleans. NCBI lineage: Eukaryota > Metazoa > Arthropoda > Insecta > Lepidoptera > Papilionidae > Parnassius > Parnassius orleans. The sequence continues at coordinate 3,099,752 of JAGSMP010000133.1, forward strand.
CATAGGCCTTCTCCATAGATTGCCTCATAGGGAGGATTTTGCTATAGTTGCCACGGTTGGCAGGTTGGTTTTGCTGTTTCTTATCATTGTGAGTTATTATCAGGGAGATGCTGCTCCCCATTTCTTGTTTCAGTATCACTCTGTCGGTCTTTTGAGTATGCTAAGGAAAATTACAATCTTAATGTCGTCTAAATAATTATATTAAAAACTTCATACCCTGCTTTGCTAACCTTAGGGTCCACCCCTATTTTTGCTCCAAATTTATTTTGTCACTACTCTTGAAGTATATTCTATTTAATGAAAAAAAGGAATGTCAAAATCGGTTCAGCATTGACGAAGATATCGCGTAACATATTATATACAAAAAAAAAAAAAAAACAAAAAGAAAATACAGTCTAATTCAAAATGTCCTCCGTTTTTTGAAGTCAGCTAAAAAGTTCCTAAATTGTACCTAAATATGGATATTGGAAGGTGTTCTTATAAGTATGGAATAATGATTTTTAATGTCGAAATAGGTTTTCTCAAGCGATATCGGATGTGTGCTTATGAGCAAGACTTGTAACTGTACGTGCGCAATAAAATATAAAAAAGAAAAGAACAGCTTAAGTACGTCACATTCCTAGGAACAGGTTCCTCTTCATTTTTATAAAGTTTTTGGACCAGGGAAGAGTCTGCCACGTTGCCCTAATGCATGTTGATGTATTTCATATGTTTTCAAAATATTTTCTTAGGCGGACGGAGCTGCGGGGCGTGGTTTCGACTCCTTGTTGTTTTAATTGTTTCATGCTTATATAATATTGAAAAATGTGCAATTTATGTTTGTAAAATCAGCAGATGAATCAACACTTTAAATTGCGATTAACGATTTCAGTGGACCCCAAGCATTGTTGATTGAACTTGGGTTGCTTGCGTCCGATGAAATTTTAAGCAAACGTCTAGCCTCTGCTGTTCGACTGCCACGGATCATTGATACTTATTAAATTATACAATGATATCATACACAACTCATTGCAAGCATGAGATTTCATCACAATCGGTTTAGCCATTACAAAGATTAGCCCGGACGGACAGACAGATAATTTTTTTAAAAATGATTATTCATAATATTAAGATTTAAATAACCATTTTATATAAATAACCCCCTGAGCTTAATATAAGTCTGATATTTATAGATATTACAGACACACTTCACTTTAATTTAAATATATTAAGGAATTTGTGTTGAACGTAAGTAATTTCAAGTTTTCAGAAATTCCTCGGTCGGGGTAAAAGGGGAACCTGCGAAACCAAACATACAAACTTCCGTACCTGGGCCAAAATCACTACAACTTTTAGAAGAATTAAGTTCATTACAGGTCAGTATACACTGTTTTTTTTTGTCTAGAGATATTAAAAACCTATATATGTCCCACTGTTAGGTACAGATCTCCTTTAATTTCTGTGAGGTTAATGGAGCAATTGGTCCGCCGCGCCGCGCTGCTCTAGGGCTCGACATGCTGGTTTCGTCACAATCTTTACTTTCACAAAATTGGAATTAACAATTTCATGATGCTGGGGGACAATTTGTATTAGGTACCAGAACTGTCACTAAACTTTAAGTCTACAAACTTTTAGTAAAAGTTTGTAGACTTTAAAATAGTAAACATACCGTTTTAGGGGTTCAGTATTTCATAGATAAAATTAATGTCAATTATAACTACGGACCCTTGGAGTAGTAAAATAATGTCAACGAATTAATTAGAAGTAGGATTTTGTCACATTTTTTGACTCTCGCATACTCACCATCAAAACCTACAGGGTACTTTCCGCTGACCTAGAATCATGAAATTTCAAAACAATCAGTTTCACAGTTCCATTAAGGGAAAAAATCCAAAAACCGTAAAAGTGTAGTTATACCACAAAAAAAATATTTTTAAGCGATTACCAACTTGCTTTTGCAGTTGGAGCATCGAACGCATTGTAGACCGATGACCGATGTATGAAAGAACATTTTTTCCACTGCATAGTTAAAATTTTATTTCAATCTGACTTACATTTTCACTATAAAATGAAATAGTGTACGGCACGTAAGCAACATTGAGTTACCAGTTACCATTACAGTCTATCCATGCAACAAGTCAACCGCTGAACGAAGGCCTCCCTCATAGATTGCTTGATATTTGCCGTATTTGCGACAACTGGCAGGCCGGAATAGATATTGAATCGAACGCGGTAAATCAAACTATAACTGCGAAATACCACCGGGCTATACCATGAGATTGCGGAAAGTTTACAATGCGTTGTGCAATATACCTACCTACGGTTATTCGACAACTATACAATTGCGGCTATAAATTGCCACATAACTAGTCTAAGTCCGGTGCTTGCCTTACCTATAATTCCCAGGATGGATGAGTTATCTAAATTCATAATAAATTTTATAAGGTAATCTCAGGGCGTGAAATCTGCTCGTATTTTTCTGGATTTTTGTAATATGTGTTCTTTATTGTTTTCTTTCTTTCTCCTAAATCTTCTATAGATTACGCGACGATAAGGTATAAGTGAAGGAAGCTATTTTCTTTGTTCTTTGTTTAATAAGTTTCTTGTTTTTGTTTAAAAATCAATCATAAGTATGGCCAAACCTTTTTGTAGTTAACACACATTAACACTAGGCTAATTCGGTTATTATGGGGCTACTCCTGATTTTAGGGCTGCCTAGAGATAGAGACAGGCAATGTGAGGCCCTCACTCGTCTTTATAATAAAAATCCTCGTTGTCTTAGGAAACTACTATAACACCGAGGTGAGTCGCATATATTGAAGCTCCTAAATTCGACTGATCCTTGGGATACATGCCAAACTAATTAGATTTTTTCACTAGTGAACTACGACGTTAGGCATCATAAGTTTCTTATCTAGGTTGGTTTAAGAACAACCAGCTAGATATTTCCAAAAAGTCCCGTTAATTAAGCTTATATATATTGTTGCCAATAATATTAAAATTATGGACATAACTCATTTTACCAATGGTATTAAAACAGTTACAAATAAAAATTAAATATAAACTGAAAAGCAACAGTCAAGATATTTAACAGAAAAAGATCTCTGAGTAAGAAGTCCCTTTGTCTGATATTGTATATTTGTTCTGTAGTATAAATATATTTTCAACATAGCTACTGATCCCCACAGCAAAATCCATAGGACATCCTATTTTGAAAATAAATAAACTAGTCTTGTTGTATATAGTTTGCTCGCAGCCTCATTTTAACACGACAATACGATTCTGTCATTTTACTTTTATTTCGTTCAGTGACCCTTTGGGCCGCACGTTGGAAAGCCCTGCGCTAAAAGGATCTTTTTATTTCATTATAGAAGATACTAGAAAAAAAAAGGCTCTTATTCCATATACGCCAAATATACATTTCTTTTCGATATGCAGTAAAATATTTATAAATATTTATTTGTGGTCTATGGCGCCACTAAAGCCCTATAGTAAATCCCTTAGTTATAGAAACTGTAAATAATAAAGTGCGTTTACTAGCCAATTTGTTATACCTCGCTCTTAACTCTTCACCCCCTAAATATATTGTTATGCTCACGAAGGAATCCTCCCGCTCGTTAAAGACAGGCCTTTCACACTCACAAACCATTGACTTACACACCGTATTCGTCCGTGAACTTGACTTTAAAATTATACGTGAATTGAAATGTTTAACTTTGTACCTACGTCATAAGTCTTTCGTGTGTGTTCTTGCAAGAGTGAGGCGGTACTTTATGCCGGGATAGCTTATGACCCTATATTTAGTGCAAGTCCTGCCGTGCATAGAGTCCTGCCGTACGTGCTGGTGCTGCAAAATGCTACCTATCAGGGTTGAATTCAGTGAAAAGACATGCTAAGAGGCTTATTGGTAACCCTGACTTTGGTGAAAACAAAATATCAAAATTTAGTTCAGTTAAATGTAGTTCATAGTAAGTACTTAATAAAGCATTACAGTTTAAGATCAGAAACTGTTTTATCAATACTTCGTAGTATTAAAGTACCTATGTAGTCGGTAGTCCCTCCAGGTTTGAAAATATGCGCCCGATTCATTTTCATCCAATTGAGCGTCATGGACGGCTGTCATTATTTTATTATCTTTAAATGGATGGCTGACCCAGTCAAGAATTATGTACGAGGGTCAAACAATTATAGTTTTAAAGATTATATAAACCAAAAACTAAGGCTGGTTTCAAATTCACATGACGTGGGACTGTAATTACGATTTACGTACCTTCTATCCATTACCGTCTTATGAAAGTTGAGAAAGAATTTCATTTTTGTTCGAATGAGGTATTTTTATTTTTACATTTCAAAAAGATCTTCGATAAACATGGTCTTTAACCTCTATAAAGGTAACTGTAGAAAAAACTCGTGTTATGAACTTTTCACTTTTTATCATACTTATAAGGTACTAGCTTTTCCCCGCGACTTCACTCGCGTGTAATTTAGGGTTTTCAATTTTTTTGCGCGGAACCCTAATTCTTTTTCTAAAATAAAAGTAGCCCAAAGTTACTCCATATGACATCAGCTATCTGCCAGTGAAGTCCCGTCAAAATCGGTCCAGCCATTTTGGAGATTAGCTGGAACAAACAGACAGACAGACAAACATTTTAAATTTTTTATTTATTGTTATAAGTACCGTATATAAAGTATATACGGTACTTATAACAAAAATACAATTTTTAAAATTTTGCATGTAGTAAAAAGCTGTTATTTTGACATTACAGACACTTCATTTTATTTATTTGTATAGATTAAGATCTGCTATTATGTACAAGCTTTTGTCATTGCAGATACATATTGTCTTCTTGAATACTTAATTACATTTTTATTTAAGTATATAAAAATGAAGCTAGGTACGACTATCTTAATTTTTAATCATTATAGTAGCAAATGACAGTAGGTAAAAATGGTCTTTATCGCTTTTGGCACATTGACATCGATAAAGTTATTTTAATATTATTCTAAGATTCAATATCTCATACTGATATCACGATTTACATAAAGTATATAAATGTTCTTGACCTTTAAAAAGATAGAGCGTTGATGAAAGACTAGATACTATTACTTGTATTGCACGCGATTAAATATGCTATTTTATAATCATTTTAAGAGTTAAGAGATAAAAAATAGTTTGGAGATATAGATGAAATTAAAAATAATAAGGACATGAGAATGAGATCAAGACATTTTTGTTTAAGTAAGAAAAAACCATCAACTCATCTTGTTCCATCTTAAAGAATATCATCATTACAGCCCTTCACAAGTCGACTGCTGAACACAGGCCTCCACCATGGAATGCCACAAAGCACGATTACGATACCGGTTCGTCACTCCATCTAGTGCGGGGCCGCCACACACTTCACCTACCGGTACAAGGTTGCCACTCAAGAACCTTTCTTATAGAATATAATCATTAAGAATATTATTACATCTACTTAATATGATAAAAATATAACTCCGGGTGGCAATAATGTTAAAGAAAATAATTTTGACTTGGCTCGATTACCAAAATTATTGTTAACATAACGTGGTCACCAATTTTTAACCGTAAAAAGCCGTTGCTTGACAACCTAGTATAACTTCGCCTCCAGGTCCTTCAAAAGAGTTATTGCAAAGGCAAAGTCAGAGCACATAGGCAGAATTGGCGAGAAACTGGTTCGCCTTCCTTCAGGAACCCGTGCATTCTGGTCTCTCGCCAAGGCTGTCCAAGGGAATTTCTGTAAGCCATCACTACTATCTCTGCACAGGGAAGACGACTCACTGGCCCTCGCCGCAAAAGAGAAAGCCGACCTTTTAGGCTCTCTTTTTGCGTCCAACTCGACTCTTGATGACGGGGGGAACACACTGCCGACCATCCCGCGGTGTGAGTGCTCCATGCCGGATGTGCGGTTCTCACAGCGCTCGGTTCGCAAAGCACTCTTCTCCCTGGACATCCACAAGTCGAGTGGGCCTGACGGAATCCCCCCAATTGTGCTGAGGACGTGTGCTCCGGAGTTGGCACCGGTTCTAAAGCGTCTTTTCCGGTACTCCTACTCCCTAGGCGTAGTCAAGAAATCATGGAAGACGGCTTTTGTCCAACCGATCCCTAAAAAAGGCGACCGCTCAGACCCGTCCAACTACAGGCCTATCGCTATCACCCCCTTGTTCTCCAAAATAATGGAGTCCGTTATAAACTGCCAGCTCATGCGGTACCTTGAGGATCACCAGCTGATTAGTGACCGCCAATACGGTTTTCGTCGGGGTCGATCAGCTGGTGATCTTCTGGTCTACCTGACTCATAGATGGGCGGAGGCAGTAGAGTCCAAGGGGGAGGCATTGGCCGTTAGTTTGGACATTGTGAATGCTTTCGATCGGGTTTGGCACAAAGCGCTTCTTTCGAAGCTCCCTTCCTATGGGCTTCCCGAGAAATTGTGCAATTGGATCACCAGTTTTCTTGCAGATCGGAGCATCAAGGTCGTTGTAGACGGTGCATGCTCCGACTACAAGCCTATTAACGCTGGTGTTCCACAAGGCTGCGTGCTATCACCAACGCTGTTTCTTCTGCATATCAATGTAATGTTGCAAACCGGTAGCATTCATTGCTATGCGGATGACAGCACTGGTGATGCTCTATACACCGGCCGTGCCAATATTTCTCGGGAAAACGTCGCCGAGTACCGGAACAAACTTGTGTCTGAAGTCGAGTCTTTGCTGAACAAAGTCTCGGATTGGGGCGACTAAATCTAGTCCAGTTTAATCCTCAGAAGACACAAGTTTGCGCGTTTACCGCTAAAAGATCCCTTTGTCGTATCTCTTCAGTTTCAAGGCACTCCCTTGTTGCCTCAGCCAGTATCGGAATCCTCGGCGTCGACATATCGAGTGACGTGCAGTTTCGTGGTCACTTGGAAGAGAAGGCCAAATTGGCCTCTAAAAAGCTTGGCGTGCTCAGCAGAGCGGGACAGTATTTCATGCCGACACAATGCCTGCAACTTGCGCAGGTTCGGCTTCACATGGAATACTGTTCCCATCTCTGGGCTGGGGCTCCCCAGTGCCAGCTCCTTCCACTTGACCGCATCCAGCGCAGAGCGGCTCGAATCGTCGACGACCGAGTCCTTTCCGATCGGCTCGATTCATTGGCGCTGCGAAGAGATGTTGCATCTCTTTGCATTTTCTTTCGCATTTACCATGGGGAGTGCTCTGAGGAATTGTTCGGATTAATCCCTGCCGCCAAATTTCACGAACGCACATCGCGGCAGAACTCCCGATACCATCCACCATCTGGATGATTGGCGGTCCACCACTGTGCGATTTAGAAGATGTTTTCTTCCTTGCACAACTTCCTTGTGGAATAGTTTACCACCAGCGATTTTTCCGGACCGATACGACTTAGGGACCTTCAAGAAAAGAGCCTACTCCTTTTTAAAAGGCCGGCAACGCATCTGCAATTCCTCTGGTTCCCCTGGTGTTGCAGTTGTTCATGGGCGGCGGTAGTCACTTACCATCAGGTGAGCCGCATGTTCGTTTGCCCCCTCTCCTATAAAAAAAACCTGATATGATGGTGATAGTGATTAACAGAAATAGAAAAATAGAAATAGGACGGAAATATTGGGGAAGAGTAGGGTTGTATATTTTATTAGGGGTCTAACAAATGCCTTTTTCTTGATATTGACCTGAGCCTAGAGGAAAGTTAATACAGTTTTTATGTGGTAGAGCCACACTGCAGCTATGTTATGGTTGTAGCATGAATGGGTCGGCTCGACCTGGGTAGGACCACGCTCTCCCAGAATACCAGCTTAAAGTAGCAGCTGAATGCTGCTGTGTTTCGTATGGTGAGTGTAGAGAACCGGCGGTCTTTTTACTGGAAACGAGGCATTCCATCTTAGTCCTCAGGGGTGACAACGCATCTGCATTTTGATTATTAATTGAGAATAAATGTAGATGTGTATGGGTTACAGCATCCACTTATTATCAGGTGAACTGTGTGCTCGTTTGTCACCTTTATTCTATATATACTTAAAAAAAACCTTTGTGACTGCAGGGAGAAGGTACTCTGTTTAATTGGCTGTCATGGCCCTACTATCCTTATCGTGTTCAACAGCTTTGGTTTTAATTGCCAAAAGAGCCTTTGTACATACGATACAAGTACGTATCGTATGTACATTTATTCAAGAAATGTAAAATGAAACTAAAACAAAATAATGAATTAAAACCGGAAGGAAGTTAGCGCGTAGAATTTTTTTTTTTAAATTAAGCTGTATGCCAATTAGAGATGAGTCGTACTAGGTAAATTTTGTACTAGGAGTCCAATTCCGTACAAATACTCGATCCAAATACCTGTTCCACCTAGTCCATGAAGTACGCATAAAGTTTGGTATTGTTGGAATAGCTTACATTTTAAAGTATGCTTAATCTTTAGGTACAGCCGATACGTGAAGGTAATGAATAGGAATATTAATCATCCATGCAACTTTACATAGGCTTAAGACTGTCAACGTCAAGATTTATCTACATTCTAGAAATCTAGATTGTTGGCGTATAAGGTTTCAATAAAATATTTTTTCAGAGTTATCCGATTTTTGTCTTTTTTTTCGTTTAGTTTTTTAATTGTTTTTGTTTAGTTTTTTTAATTACCTGTCTACAATCATTGTTTTTTTATATACGCGCATAAAAAATAGTTTTAAGAATTGTTAAAACTAAATTGTATTTTACAAATGTTACGCGTCTAATGTCTAAATAAAAAATAAATCGAAAGTTCTTTAACCGCATAACAATACTTCGTTACGAAAACCTATTGATAAATAAGTCGAGTAGGTATCAATACGGTGCCGAGATCACAATCGCATGAGTCCGTACTAGACGCTCGACTGCACCATATGGTCTCCATTCGCATCGAGTATTTACAAGTACCTACCTAGTGTATAAAATCTGCCTAGTATTTGATTGAAGTCCCCAGGACTAGTCCCGACTAGTCTCGAGTATTTACAGATAAAGATAGAAAGACTGCGGAATAGTGTAGTTAAAAAAAGGAAAGAATATATTCTTACACAAGATGAGTGTGCGTCGCGTTACTTTTATATACATTGAAATATAGTTCAAATTCAAATGACTGACACACGAATGATTTAAGAAAACACGAGTGAGCGGCAAAGCAGACTAGTAACTACGGCAACAAAATGCTCACTCCGCCGCGCCGGTACCCGGTACTTGTTCGATTCGAGCGGGCCGCCGTGCCGCGCCGGTGCCGTGCGACGCGTAGGCACAGTGAGACTAGGTGGATCAAGTCTTTTTAAAGTTGGAACAGGTGCAACCTAGTCTCGTTTAATACCTAGTGCCTGGATGTGTTCTAGTATATACGCTTCATCTCTAATGCCAATTAATTGCTCCCTAAATGCTCCCTTAGAATCCGTAATTGCTCCACGTCTATACATATTAGTTAATTTATAATTAATTTTAAAAAAAACAATTATTGAAAATCTTACTATCCGATTATCCACCTCAGATGGGGTGGATAATCGGAATTCGTATATTATTTTTCTTCCGATTTTCTCCCTCAGTTATGTACAATTATATATAGAATCATGATAAAAACTGGCCCAAGATATTTAGGTGACATTAGTATACCTATAAAAATATATACATACTTCTTGTTTGAAAGGTCAACGCCGAAATAAAAGGAGTGATTCACAGGACTAGAAATTCATTGGAATGTTGGCATAAAACAATTTAAAATGAAGTTAAAGACAAACATCCAAATTTAGTAACGTTTTTGGAATCCTTCCAAAAAAATCGCTCAGTTTTTGACTTACACATCTGTTGTAGCAAAGAAATTTAGAAAGCGATTGCAAATGTACATTAAAAGAGACGAATTTATCCAGGATATCAAATTACGTCTACTCAATAATTAAATAATTAGTGTTGGTAATTTCCTGGACATATTGCAGAATTTATAAATTACATAATAATATTATTTAAAACGAGGAAGTTTAATTTGATTTAAATGCAATACGTAATATGATTTTTGTTTAAGTTTGTGGTTCTTCTTCTTCTTCAAGTGCCAGAGAGGTTGGCAGTCAGCTTAGAGGACTCCGCTCTATTTATTTATTTTATTATTATTGTTTTATTCTAAATTTCTTGGTTATAAAAAAAAAATTAAAGTGTTTATTGTTAAACTGTACTTGGGGTAAAGTCGAAAAATAAGGTAAAAGTCGAAAGAAGAATCAAAAGTTAATTCCGATTATCCACCTCGTCTGGGGTGGATATATAATAATAATAATAATAATAATAATGTTTATTTCAGATATACATATCCATACACATTTGTTAGTAACTAACATAAACGAGGTTAGTAAAAATATAATAATAATAATATTGTTAACTTTGCAAGACAAAATTAACAATATAGCCTTATAATCGACATAGCAATACCAATTACGTATAATATTTAAAAAAATACAAAATACAATAGCCGAAAAGATTAGTAAATATATTGAACTAAGCGAAGAAATTAAAAGAATATGGAAATTAAATAAAGTTTTCATCGTTCCAATTGTACTTTCAGCTACAGGATTAATACCAAAATATTTGCATCACTGTCTTAAGTTATTAGATTTACCCCGAAATTTATATATTAAAATGCAAAAAGCAGCTATTTTAAATACATGTCGCTTAGTGAGAAAATTGTTACAATCCCAAAAAATGCTCTGGATAATACATCAATTGATACATAAAACCAGCAAATGATGACTACTTGGCTTAAAGCCCGTATCATCATAATGCCCTACATGGAGAAAAAAAAATATGAATAAATAAATTATATCAATAGGACGAGAGCAATCAGTTAAGAAACTTGAATGTCCCACCGACATGCATTAGGATCCAATGCCTCTGAATGGGACAGTCAAGCTTATCTTGAAATATCCTCAAGACACCATTTGAGCTCTTCCGTAGTCTGCATAACATTGACGCAGTTCGCTTCCTTATGATGCTATAAAAATCATCAACACCTGCTTCAGCAAACATGCTTGAAGCACTACAGTATCTAGGAAGGCCATTAGCATCCTGAGGCATTATTATATTGAATTCGAAGCGCATTGTAGGTCCTCTGCGTATAGTCACACCACAGGCTGCAGGTGTAAAAAGTTTGACTGTACGCCTTGAAGAGGATAATTTTGACGTCATTTTCACACCTAGAAAACCTGCCGGCAAGCGTATTACATCGGACCGCCAATGCGCGTCGCTCTCTCTCTATATCATTGTTGTCTGTCATATATTCGTTAACAATGTGTCCCAAATATTTAAACTGACAAACTCTTCTTAATGGCACACCAAGAAGCTTTACTGGCGGCACAATCAAGGGCTTACTATTAACACGAAACACCACTAACTCACTTTTCTTGACGTTATAGAGTCCATGTTCAACAGCGTATGTTTCACACACAGTTAACAGTCTACGCTTGCTCACCGATGGACTCAGCAACACCATGTCATCAGCATAACTTATATTATTGATCATATGACCACATAAATAAACACGCGTTTCCGAGTATCCACCCTAGGGTGGATGTATTAGGGTGGATAAACGGAATTACCCATTGAATCTTGTTATTTAGGGAGTTACAGTCGGTTCTACTCATTGCTAAAATAAAAATAAACCTGTGATTAAGTAAAATTTGCTTTCTCTGATATTTATACTACTTTTTCGCAAGATTCGTAAGGTCTATCACAAAATTCTGTATGATGGCGGTTTTCATACGTCCAAGATTTTTTTAATAACTATTCAGACGTCTAGGTTTCCTCACGAAGTTATTCTTCACCATTTTACCTCCGAACCACCTGGTAATTCAACGCATAAAACTCCTATAACAGTTATTGGTCCTGGCGGGAAACGTACACGTTTAGCGCCCGTGCCATGAAATCTTACGGCGAGCTACACGGCTCTCGTATATGTTTAAACAAAATTCATAAAAACTGAATAGAAGCTTTTGCACAATTGTAGACCACTTATACCTATTAATAAATATATTATAATAAGTCATCCAACGATACAATCTCACAATGCACTCGCTTTTCCAGTACTTACATCGGATAACTTGATCCAAATTGAATTTGATGAAATTATTGCTATGCCGATAGACATCAAATAAATTCAACTAAAGAGCTTCTCTCTTAACCTTCGTCTGGTGACGTGCACATGAGTCACAGTATTGGAGAGGTGACGTCAATATGACGTATCAATATAAAGCCATAAATAATGTATATTATGGATAGTGGTAATAAAATAGGACATGTTTTATAAAATTAGGTTTGTTTGATTTTAAAATAAAACACCTTTTTGACAAATTAAATGAAAAATTTACTTTAATCATACACATGAACTTATAATGAAATTTTGGTCTGTGTTTTGGTAGGCGTGAGATCAATCATCATAAAATTAAAAAAACTCAAAAGAAAAACAAAAATGAACATTATTCTCTAATTAAGAGTTAGGTAATTATTTAAAAAAATATATTTTAGTGTATTGGTTCCATACAAAAAATTTTAATTATGCCTGGTAACAATTGACACACATTTTCTCAAGACAATCTAGGCTGGTTTTTTGCACTTCTTGCATAAGTATGACGATTTTTTTTCTTTGCTGGACATATTGTACATGTCCCACGTTTTTCCAGCTTTGCAGATGTAGAAGGTTCAGGTTCTGCATCTTCTATCTTCAAGATTCGCTTGATAGAAGCGCGTATGTCTCGAGAAATTTTTTGATTGTTACAACGGCGCAACATGTGGGGCTTGCAAATTTGGTCGGCTACTGTACTCAAAAACGAGTATCTGTCAACACTTTTAGCATTTTGAGGGTATTGGCACTTGTACAGTACTTATGAATTTACTGCACAAATATCGATCAACTGGTAAAAAAGAACAAGTGGCCATCGCTTCGTTCTTCGAATACAAGAATAGTTACGAGTACTGCACATTTTGTCCAGACCATCAACACCATTTTTCGTGTTATTATAAAACAATATTATTTCTGGTTTCTCATTTTCTTGATCGTTACACTTGTCATGGTGCATGGACGATACAAGAACAACTGCTCTGTTACGTTTGGGTACATAAGAAACCATAGTTATTTCCTTTGTAAAACCATAAAGAGTTTGTCCGACTGGTCTCGTTCGTTTATGGTTGAATTCGGGGGGGATTTCTCTTTTATTCTTTTTCATAGTACCCACATAAGTCCCTTTTCCTTCAAAAGCTTCGTTGCTTCGATTAATGTAAATCAATTGTCTCCGGTTACATTTTGGTTGGATTTTTGTATAGGTTTCGTCAGCCGTAAAATGCTCGGTGTAGGTTTCGAGTAATCCTTTTCTTCATGCGTCAATCCCTGTCCATCCGTATCTTTTTCACAGTATATATAAGCACTGTAGAGGTAATTGGTCAAAGCGTCAGTCAAGCACATGAGCTTCACACCATATTTGCCCGGTTTCTTCGGCATATATATGAGGAATTTGCAATGACAACGGCATCTGACAAGCATTTCGTCAATACACATGCAAAAACCAGGAGTATAGTATTTTTGGCAGTTCGAGATGAAAATACCATACAACTTGGATATATGTGTAGCCGGATCATTTTTCTTTTTTTCTTCTCTGGTATTGTGATCATCGAAACGTAATGCTGCTAGTAACAGAAGAAAAGTTTTTGCGAAAAAATACATCGAAATATTTCCCTTCCTTTTCCATCTGTGGCAAACAAAGACGCAGTATCTTCTTTATTGCTTTTGAAAATAGCAGTAGAAAGTAGCATCCTATGAATGCTGGTACAATAACATGGATGTCTTTCAACTCGGGCCGATCTTCCTTCTTGTATTTATGCCTCATATCTTGTAATTTTCTATTAGTGTGTTGAAACAACTATCTGTAAAATATCTTCAGAGTCTGTACAATACTGAAGTCTTCTTCTTCAGAACAATCACGCGTCATATTTGAGCCTTGAACTGTAACAATATTATGGCTTGGAGTTCTAACACTGCTTCTGTGAGGATCTTTATACCACTTGATCGGTTGGCTATTTCCCAATTTTCTGCTACTTGCTATGTTGATTAAAGGCTGATCGTCGGAGTCACTATCAATCTCTGGATCTCGTTCTTCACCCTCAGACTCGGCAATCTCACTAGAAGTGTCATGGTCAGATTCTAAGGCATGATTTTGATCCAACTCGCGATCCTCTTGGTCACTGATATCACTGTCAGTTTGATCCAAAAATCGTGATCGTTTGGATTAATTTTGAATAAAATTGTACGACTGAGGCTCACAACTAAAACATAACACTAAAGGTGACGTAACATCAAAATGACGTCGAGTAGCCTCTATAACCTAAACTGTGCGCGTGCGATGTCCGTTCCGTGTATCGGCCGACGCCAAACTGCACACGAGGCAGCTACTAGGGGGCTATTTCTAATGCTCGGGCCACACTAACGAGAAATGCCGTTAATTATCGCGTTGATGGGCGTTGAATGTAGGTGTGGCCACCACTTAACGTGATAATTTTACAACGGCATTAATGCCGTTTGCCGTTGGGCGATAACTCGAGTGGCGGTACATCAAAGAGATTAACGCACGAATTAACGCGTAGAAGCGGCCACACTACGTTTGTCTTATTGTGCACGGTGAGCGCAACGGGGTCGCACGTATGGCTATGATAGAGTGGAATAATGAAAAAGTTATTACGTTTCTTGAGATTCTGCAAACAGAGCCATGCTTAGGCAATGATAAAATATATTCATATAATAAAATTTACACTCATCAAATATAGAGTAGCAGCGTCAACGTTCATCTTGCTTGAAATTCAAGCAATATTAACGTAAGTGACCATACGTCCTGTTTTGAATGGGACTGTCCCTTTCTCGGTCACCCATCCTGTTGTCCCCAAACAAAGCTCCGGAAGCAAAATAGTCCCGTTGTCCTAAACCACGCGAAAATTTAAAACTATGAAGTTCGCCAGACACGAACAGTGCGAGAGCGGGACCGACCAAAAATAACTGAATGGGATAATTTAAAAGTTTTCGCAGAAATTCGTTGGGTGGAAGTATTCAAACATTTCGCACCAACAATCTTCAACATAAATTCTTTTGCATTTTAATCGAATATATTTTATGTCTACAGGTTACAAATGCTCCAGTAGAAAAAAGTATTTTTCTATTATGAATAAATTGTGGGACGTCTGAAAAAAAAACTTACAGGTTCCAGTTCTAAAGGTGATGTCGATAACAATGTAAAATGGTCAATGTAAAAAAACTTGCCCAGAATTTTATTCGTATTTAAAATCATCACCAACTGTATTAAAGCAAATTTGTTCCACTGACAAATATAAATATAATTAAAAAATATGTTGCATTTAATAATTACTGTCTGAGGAACTTTGCTTTAATGAAGCTGGTGAACTGGTGATTAATTTTTATTTTTCACAATTTGTTAAAATAAAAATAATTATAATTAATGTGATTATAATTATAGTGAACACTAATTGTATAAAGTTACAGTTTTTAAATAAATAACATAATATTTTTTATGCGTTTATGCAGTGGCGAAGCTTAGGCTCCAAACTAGGCAAGCTCAAGATATGGTTTTGTTGTTTTAGCAGTTTTATAAAATTTACTTTTTCTTTTTCGATTTTACCTTTTCCTCGCCGATTAGCACTTTAACACACTTCAATTTATCACAAGGACACTATTATCCTCCATTTTCACTAAAAATCTATAAAAAGCATAAATTTTCAACACGCAATATTTATTCCTCAAGTAAACACACAGAGTAAACATTGAAATGTGAAGTGAACTTGCAAAGGTATCGCCCGCGCTTGACTAATGACTAACTTCACACTAAAAGCCGGGCTTTTCGCTACGTACAAATTGCTATATAAACAATCGTAGTTATATTTCATTATAGAACATTTTACCACAGGTTAGAAGGAGCGATCGTCTTCTCGAAAGCCCGGTAAAAGCCCACGCGTGCGAGAGAGACGAATAATTTTTATCATACATCATATATCATATACAGTAATCTATGGCCTGTGTAGAACAGGTCAGCGACAGCGACAGAGAAGCGCGAGAAATTTGAAATAGTTTGAAACAGTTTAGGAGTTATTTTATTAGTTGATATTATTGATTGAACAGTTTGATAGGCAAGCCCAAGATATGGTTTTGTTGTTTTTAGCAGTTTTATAAAATTTACTTTTTCTTTTTCGATTTTACTTTTCCTCGCCGATTAGCACTTTAACACACTTCAATTTATCACAAGGAACACTATTATCCTCCATTTCACTAAAATCTATAAAAAGCATAAATTTTCAACTCGCAATATTTATTCGCTCAAGTAAACACACAGAGTAAACATTGAAATGTGAAGTGAACTTGCAAAGGTATCGCCCGCGCTTGACTAATGACTAACTTCACACTAAAAGCCGGGCTTTTCGCTACGTACAAATTGCTATATAAACAATCGTAGTTATATTTCATTATAGAACATTTTACCACAGGTTAGAAAGGGAGCGATCGTCTTCTCGAAAGCCCGGTAAAAATCCCACGCGTGCGAGAGAGACGACTAATTTTTACGACAACCTAATCGCGCAGTTTTGCTGCGTGTTGACGTTATGAGGCCTGTGTATATACAGTAATCTATGGCCTGTGTAGAACAGGTCAGCGACAGCGACAGCGAAGCGCGCGAGAAATTTGAAATAGTTTGAAACAGTTTACAAGTTATTTTATTAGTTGATATTATTGATTGAGCAGTTTGATAGGGCAAGCCCGGCTCCTCGGCTTCTATGGAGGCTTCGCTACCGCGTTTATGGGCATTGACGTTTCTCGTTACTGTGGCCCCGGCATAAGAAATACAATGATTTTTGCGTTGCGACGTCAAATTGACGGTACGTCACCAGTTGAAGGCTAATCACAGTTTTGTGTAATAAACGTGGCAATTGCAGTAAATCGTCCTGAGCACAGAACACAATTACTCTCTACCAAGAGAAGAACGCCAACTTCATACTAATAAACGGAAACACGTGTTTATGAGTGTACACTACAAGCGCTACGGTGGGCGCCCATACAAAACTTTTTTAGCGGGAATTTCAAACCTTTGTATTCTGTAACTTTGAACTTTTTATTTAAGGCATATTCGAGTAATTTTGGCTCATGCCTCACTAAACCTATAAGAGGTTGCACCAAAATTACTCGAATATACTTTAGATTAGTATGTGGGATAAAATAAAACTATAAATAAGTATAGTTATGTAATTTTATTTTCTGGAAGACAGATTGTTTTATAAACTATACATTATTATTGATGTTTTTATTGTTTTTGCACAACATAGAAGGCTATGTTGTATAAGGACACTATTTGAGTTTACTTCATTTACTTCATTTTCTTTTCTTAACTTTTTCTTTTTTTACTTGTAATAATTTATGATTAAAAGTAAGCCTATATGAGACTGTTTGCAACTGTGATTTCATTAAATTTGATCTCAATTATTTCTAATAAAGTAATTTACAATTAGTTTTGTTTTATTTCATTAAAGCTCAATGTACATCATAAAGTACAATTTATTTTCACCATTTTATATAATATCTGCCCAATGTCCTTTAAAAAGGTCTATTTCTGTTTGGTTCCGTGTGTTTGTAAATCTCTTCTCTTAATCATATACTTACCTAAAGAAATAATGGAATATGCATTTTACTACTTTAACCCTAAAAAATACTTACAATTCATTGTGGGCGTTTGTTATTAGGTCATTTCTAAAGGACAGTGGGCGTTACTAAAGAACTTCATTTTAAATAGTTGGGCGCCACGAGGTTAAACGTGGCAATTGCAGTAAATGCAGCACAGAACACAATTACTCTCTACCAAGAGAAGAACGCCAACTTCATACTAATAAACGGAAACACGTGTTTATGAGTGTACACTACAAGCGCTACGGTGGGCGCCCACACAAAACTTTTTTAGCGGGAATTTCAAACCTTTGTATTCTGTAACTTTGAACTTTTTATTTAAGGCATATTCGAGTAATTTTGGCTCATGCCTCACTAAACCTATGAGGTAAATTCCCATACATTTGAGAGGTTACACCAAAATTACTCGAATATACTTTAGATTAGTATGTGGGATAAAATAAAACTATAAATAAGTATAGTTGTCATTTTATTTTCTGGAAGACAGATTGTTTTATAAACTATACATTATTATTAATGTTTTTATTGCTTTTGCACATAATATTTCCACGCTTGTTACTCATAAATAACACATGTTATCGTCAGAGAGTTATTCTTCACAGAACATTAACGTAAATTTAAATCAGCAAAATTCTCATGGTGCAAAATAACTCAGCCCAAATACGTGATCTGAAATAAATACAATTCGAGTCAATATAGTAATAATCCCTACAAATAACGGTCAATAAATTCAAAATGTTTATAGACATACCACAATATTCTCATAAGTTTTTCTTTTCCTATTACAGGAAACCTGCAGAAAGTGATCAGATGATTTTGTGCTTTTATTTGTACAACACTTAACTTACTCTCGATGATGATCACACATCGTGAAGTATTCTGAGCCCATAATAACTGAATTTAAGCAAAAATCAATAATAAATATTAAAATCTAAACCTATGAAATAAATTTGAATAAATTTCAGAAAATATTTTCAATATGAAAGACGTTGACAAACAAATGTCATTTTTTTTTCTTCTATTAATTCCTGGCTTCTTTTGATAGAATTCTGCTAATATTAAATAATTTAATTTTAATCAATTAATAGGTAAATTAATTGTGCAAATCTCTGAGTAATATGTATGTAATTATACTTTAAAGAGCAAACCAAAAAAAGTTTTAACACAGAATTAATATTTTTAGATTCATCTGATATAATACGAATTTTTGTATCTAATTTTTAAAATGGCAATCTAAAACAACATGAAGGAAAGAAACCGCGATATTTTTTTCTCGCTTTAGTTTTACAAGCCCAACACAAACATTGACAAAACCATGATTGTGTGCAGATTTTTCAGCTTTCATACAAAGTTGCATCACCCTGGTCCTGAGTATATCATATAAATCGCTATAAATAAGGTATTCGGTAATTTTGCTCATTGGTTTATTTTTTTGGTTTTCAGCAAACAGGTTCGGTACAGCTTTTCGCCGACTATGACAAGTGCATTGGAAATTACTTCGTTGATGCGGATGGAAACACGTTTCTCGATGCATTTACGCAAATATCGTCCGTTCCTATCGGGTACAATCATCCAAAGCTGATGGAAGCCTTTAAGGATGAACATTATTTGGTAAGATCTATGTACTTTAATTAAAAATAATTCTTATAAGTTATTTTCACTAGGTATAGGAATATACATTTTGAAAAGTGATTAATAAAAATATCCTTATTTTTTCACTTCTTGTTTTTTAAATATATACGTGTTAATGGTGTTAGTCAGCAACTTGCTATAAACAGCGTGTGCAGAGGTTCGAGCATTTTACATTTTAAGCATACTGGAAGCGACTTCAAGTTGAGAAGGCCAGTCCCCATATAGCATAGCGTAGTCCCTATAGCCTTCCCATATCCGCCACCTGGGGACGTGCCCGATGGGAGGACTGGCAACTCGGGAAATCTTGCTGCTCTGTATATAATTAAGGAAAAGAAAAGGAGGTAATATAGGCGGTTATGGGTCCGCTTGCATGTAGACCAGCTGGGATTTATCCAACAGGGTCTTACCTGGCTGGCTGGACCGTGCTGAGAATGGTGTGAAGAAAATAACAGCTCTATATGAGCGAACCCTACGTAGTTTACGTGTGACAATTAACCATTATGGCAGGAACCGTGGCCTCGACCCAGTTTTCTTGACTAAACAAGACGACCTAAACAGTAGGACGGGGCGATTTTGCTGCCGGTTATCTTATTTATCGTGATTGTGTCCTTGTGATTATTCCGTTGGAACAAGCAAAGAAAAGTAATATTGTGATATCAGTGGTGTTGTTAATTCGCAAACTTAACTCAATTCGTAACACCAAAAAAAGTATGCAATGACGTTACACTACATTTGCGATTGTGACCGGCACGTATTACTTACGTTACAGTATGGTCGAATTGTATTTTGTATATCTCTAACATCGATCACTAATAAAACTATTAGTAATCGATGATCTCTAAAGATAAAAGCCTCTCAGTAACAAAACAGAAAAAAAATGCATTTGCGATACGGTGCGTCATGTATTATTGCTGATAATGTTTATTGCGTAAGCAAGAGAACAAGTTGAACATTTACTGGCACATTATTATTATTTGTAAAAATAACAAATTATTTGATCTTTGCGCCGTGCCTTATTTACATAGTAACTATTATCTAATCTGTGGCGTCATTTTATTTTATTTCTGATAAAGATTAATTGCGTAAGCAAGACAGTAAGTTGAACATCTACTCTCACACTATTTTATTTCTAAAAATAACATTTTATTACATTTTCTGACATCAGAAGTGGGATAAACTCCCTGTTATCGCTTACATGTAACCTTGAAAGATTGGAAGGTATATTACGTTTTCGAAAAAAGTGATACCCTTTTGTGTTAATGCCTTTCTTTTATTTCAAATGCTGCAATGAAACGTAAATGTTGCCTCATTTACGATGTTATGTACCAGTTTAATATCTAAAAGTTTACGTAAAATGTTATAAATATTTTCCTACTCTAAGTATAATTTCTAGGGACTAATAAATTTAAATGATTTAGAAAACGTGTTGTTTTTACTTATACTAATTTTAAAAACCTTTTAATGTTAACGCCAAAATGAAATGTGTGTTGTACGGCAAATTATATAACTATATGTATGTTTAAGTAAATGGATATCGTTTTAAAGAAATATTATAGGTTAATGTGTAATGACTGTACAGTTATAGTGTATAATACTATACACTGGAGAACTTTACAATTACTTAACAAGTAATAAAATAAATAGGTTTCTTTTTATATAACTGTTCCAAAAATTGGAACAGTAGTATAGTATGCAACTGGGTTTTTACACTTATCTATTGAGGGGAAATAAAGAAAATACGTAAAGAAAATGTTTTTTTTTTAAATATCTACTGAAAATTTTTTTTTTTCTCTTTTAAAGATTCATCGTCATTATAATCATCATCATTACAGCCCTTCAAAAGTCCACTGCAGAACATAGGCCGCCCTTAAGATATACTACAAAGCGCGGTCGTGAGTCACCTGTATCCATTGTCTTCCTGCATCTCTTACCAGGTCGTTACTCCCATCTCGTATGGAGCCGGCCTTCACTTTTTTTTTCGGTAAAAGATTGTATCAGTTTTTTTTTGGTGATATTTTGTATTATATATTACTGCTATGCGGTTTTTGGAAATGTCTACAGATTCCCAAAAATTTGTCCATACAAGGTACAAATTAGTAATTGATTAGTCAGCTGAAATTAGGTCCATTACTTCTTTCAGTTAGAACTGAAATCGTGGGTTAGCCTCTGCCAATAACTGATGTGTAGTATGCTGAAATCTGAATCAAAATAGTACATAATAGTAAAACATAATACACCCACCCCCTCCCTCTGTACAAATTTTACATAGGCACAATAGAACCGTACACAAAATGCTAAATTAAAAAAAATACTTAAGTTCTATGACTGATAGTAATAATAAGTCCATATGTCATAATAATATATAGTATAATAATATTATAAATAAACTAATAGCATAAGTAAATATTTTTATCGAAAAAAATATGTTTAGGTTTACAGTCAAAAAGTCACTATATCAAAAAAAAATACAGGATGCAGTCGATTACAAATAATTTAAAATAAAAAGAAAATTGTACAACCGACTTCAATATAAGCTATTGAGAATAACTCAAAAACTATTGGTCATACCTTGATCAAATTTATATGGGACCTTATGAGAAGCATCAGCTTTCAAATAAAAAAGAATCATCGAAATTGGTTCACCCACAAAAAAGTTATGAGGTAACACACATAAAAAAAATAAAACATACAGTCGAATTGAGTACTTCCTTCTTTTTGAAGTCTGTAGAAAATAAGGAAAAAAAGTGGAACAGTAAGATGATACGGGTTACACTAGCCATTTTACCTATATTCCCTTTTTCTTCATCAGCCCGTAAAATGCATATGCAAATGTCTAGCCGTGGATGCTGGACATTTGCGTCTCCCGATGTGATTTTGCTATTATCGTCACGTCCTGTCGACTATGGCAGACGTCAGACGTTTTGCAACTTTGAGGCTGCTACCTATCGCTGGTCTCGATATTTTACTGAATTTACGTCTGACCTAAACGAAATTGTTATACCGCCATCATCTATCGGAAGCCATAAGATTTTATTTTTTAAGAGGCGACTATGGGGAATGCCAGCCCCATAGTCGCCTCTTCCGACACTCACTGGTGGATTTTTTTTTTAATAGAATAAGGGTACAAACGAGCACTCAGTCCACCTGATGGTAAGTGGATTCTGTGGCCCATAGATATCTTCATTTATCCTCGATTAAGAATCAAAATGCAGATGCGTTGTCACCCCTGAGGACTAAGATGGAATGCCTCGTTTCCAGTAGAAAGGGTCTCCGATTCTCTACACTCACCATACGAAACACAGTAGCATTAAGCTGCTATTTTACGCTAGTATTCTGTGAGAGCGTGGTCCTTCCCCGGTCGAGCCGACCCATTCGAGCTACATTGCAGCTTAATAAGCAGCAAGGTGGTTAATTCTCTTATGTACAACGCGCGCCGCCGCCACACGGTTTACTTTCCTAAATAGGTAATTAAAATCGGCTAAAATGTTTATGAAAGTTAGTTCAATATTAAAGTAACCAGTAACCACATAATAATGGTATTAATAACTGAATACAAAATTATTATTATTATGTTTATTGCTTTAGGTATGTACCAAATGGCAATTACATAGTTTTGTGTGGGGAAGTTGTAATATATATTTTTATAAAAAATGCTTGAAGTTTGACGTCAAGTGAAGTTAAATTTTACATAATAAAATAAAAAATTAAGTTGCAATAAACAAAGGCAAATTATAATAAAAAACACTAACTAAAAACAAAATTTACAAATAATATAATGAAAAATAAAACAATCAAATAACTTACATTAACCGTATTCTGAGGTACTAGAGTATACCACACGCTTGCCACGCCGTCTATGTGCTAGTAAAACTTTATGTTGATACCTCGCTGATTCTGTATTGTTTTGTTTTAGAAAGAACTTGTCAATCGGCCAGCCTTGGGAGTATTCCCTTCTTTGAGCTGGCCTGAAATGTTGAAGAATGTGTTAATGTCAGTTGCGCCCTCCGGCTTGAATTGCGTAGCAACAATGATGTGTGGGTCCTGTTCTAATGAGAATGCATATAAAAGTGTGTTCATGTGGTATCGTAACAAAGAGCGCGGAGGAAATATGGACTTTACACCTGAAGAAATGGAGTCTTGTATGATTAATCAGCCACCAGGAGCTTCCAGTCTATCTATTTTGTCTTTTAAGGTATGATGATTTCATATAATGTTAGGATGAGAAATGAAATAAAAAATCGCTCAAGGCAAAAAATGGTCTAATAACTTTTGTTTGTTTATAAAGTTGTACCGCATCTCAAACCTATCTATAATATCTATCTATATCTAATTTATACGTGGTAGAGCCATAATGCAGCTATATTAATTGTATAGTTGTAGCACGAATGGGTTGGCTCGCCGGGGAAGGACCACGCTTTCACAGAATACCAGCGTGAAATAGCAGCTTAATGCTGCTGTGTTGTGAGCTGTGTCGTATGGTGAGTGTAGAGAACCGGAGACCCTTTTTACTGGAAGAGAGGCATTCCATCTTAGTCCTCACGGGTGACAACGCATCTGCATTTTGATTCGTAATCGAAGATAGATGTAGCTGTCTATGGGCCACAGTAACCACTTACCATCAAGTGGACTGTTGGTGTTGTCGTTTGTCACACTATCTTATAAAAAAAAAGCAAAATCCAAAAGTGCAGAACTCGATCCTTCACGTTAACAAAACAAAATGTAAACAAAGGTTTAATTAATTAATTTCATTAGGGATTATAAAAAGGGTAAGTGAAAACTTTCGGTAAGGTCGCTAAGCTTAGTTTAATAATGTAATCCAGACCGAATTTCGGCCTGGATTACGGCGGCCAGTCTCAACGGAGACTAGCCATCTGCGCAGCACATGATTATAGTGCGCAAGTGTATGTGCACTCTATTCCCCCACTCTCATAGTCCGATGGGACAGTAATCCTACACGGCCGAAAAGAGATCAGGCGCAGAGCCTACGGCTTTACGTGCTTTCCGATGTACGGGGGTGAAAACATCGCCAACTTCCAGACTTCCGGATGCTACTGAGAATTTCGTGACAGAAAAACCAATAACTGATTTTAGCCCGAACTAGTATTCGAACCCAGGACCTCATGATCAGCAACCGCCTTTACGACCACTAGACCAAAGAGGCAGTCATTTATTGCTTCAGTTACTTATTTATAATCGTGATAAAACACATACCCACAGAACGACTTAATAATTTAATTGCATTTTTCTACACTTACCATAGTAGTAATTTAATCTAGGAATAAATGAAAAAAATTATGAAAAAAATAATTAAAAAGAGAAATTAGAAATTACCCCTTGATCCACTAGCAAACACTACCTTATTTTGTTTGATGTGACTTAGAAATGTCATTATTTATGTGCGCACTTTGTCGACGTAATTTGAAGTTTATTTCAGATAAGTATGCAACTTTATTTTGTATTTGTAAATGAAAATACAATGCGTGCCATATTTACCGTGCCAGCTACCCGCTCAAACGGTGCCCGCGCGATCCACAGCTGCGACACAGTTTTTGTTTTGAATTGCAGGTCTAATAGTAAACATAGAAGTCTTTGTTTGAAAATGAGTATTTGTTTACATGCAAAGCTTTTGGATTTAGCACTAATGATTTTATTAAAATATAAAAAAAGGAATACAAATTCTAAGGATAGTGCAAAAAAAAAACCCACGACTTTACTGATTTTAGAAAATTAAACTGAACATTTTTTTTATTTCAGGGTGGTTTTCACGGTCGCACTTTTGGTGCGCTGTCCACTACAAGGTCAAAGCCAATACATAAGCTGGATTGTCCAGCATTTGATTGGCCCGTGGCGCCTTTTCCAAGATACAAATATCCACTTGATCAGCACCAACGTGAGAACTGTGAAGAAGATCAAAAGTAAATAAAACTTCTTTTAAATATGCCTTAAACATATCTCTTGTAAAGTTTTATTCACTGTCCCCTTTTAGGAGAGGATAACTCTACAAGCTCCGTAACGGAAACCCCCACCCCTTACCCCGAGTCCGTTACAAGTTTGCTAGCCGCTTTAATTCGGCTCCCATTGCAATGGCAATATGACGGCAAGATGTTGGGGACTCCCTTATTACTACATAATACTTATTAGCTTATTAGCCGCTTTATTAGCTTATTAGGCTTATTAGCCGGGAGTCGCCAACATCTTACTAAAGCGCTCGCGTAAGTTCGCGGCTATTGAGGAACACATGTGGCGGCATTTTTTGAAGCCCATGAAAATATTTTTGGCCGTGAATTTTTTTTAAAACTAAGCTTTTGGGAAAAAAATATTGCCTATTCCTGGCATTGCCTCTATCTTTTCGTGAAGTTTCATTACAATCGATTTAGCAATTTCGTAGATTAACCCGGACAGCTTTTTAAAATTGGTAATTCATATCATAATAGCATGCTAATAACGCCGTCAGCTCGATATACGGCAGTTATTTCGATATTACAGACAGACACTTATTTTTTGTATAGATTTTGAAGTATACGTGACGAAAAGATGTGCCATGATCTCCTGAAATCTACCCAGCTAAGTTTGATCCGCCGATTGACCTTTCGGTCGTAGTTGGACTTACGGTCGACTTACGACTTACGTAGTGACGTATTGTCAGAAAATTTGTTGTTGGTAAAAATAATTGTCAACTTTGAAAGTAGTGCTCCCAAAAACTACCGGCACACGTGTGACGATTAGCCAATGATAATTATTAGCCGATGATTAGCCAATTCTAATTAATCACCATTGCCTACTCACTTCCGGCTTTTGCGGCCCGAGTCTTTTAGGGTTGAACACTACGGTAACAATCGCTGCTGCGGTCAGTTTTTGCGGTGCATTGAGCAAGCGCATGCCTGCTCTGTAGGCATCTATTGCACTTTAATAGTATGGGGTGCAGCAACATATCATGCACTGACACCCAACCAACCAAAAAAGGTCTAATTTTGACCAACTGATAATAATATACTAGCAATTCTAAGTCTAAAAACTACGGCACCTCTTGTCCAGTATTTCTGAGACTAAAATAAAACTGTGCATGTTGCAAAATATTGCATAAAAATGTAATAACTACATAATTATATTTTTAGATGCCTGGAGCAAGTGGAGGAAGTTACTCAAAAGTACCACAAAAAGGGTATTCCTGTAGCAGGAATGATCGTAGAACCAATACAAGCAGAGGGTGGGGATAATGAAGCCTCTCCAGATTTTTTTAAAAACCTTCAGAAAATATGCAAAAAAGTAAATATTTTAACTATTTACTATAACTATAGTTTAATATTATCTTCTGTCGTGTCGATTGTCTCATTACTCATTTTGCAAAAAACAGGCAAGTAAGAAAACCAAAGGCAATAATAGCCATTTTCTTTTTAATTTTTTTTTTATAGTATTAGGGTAACAAACGAGTACACAGTTCACCTGATGGTAAGTCGTTTCTGTGGCCCATAGACATCTACATCTATCCTCGACTATGCATCAAAATGCAGATGCGTTGTCACCCATGAGGACTAAGATGGAATGCCTCGTTTCCAATAAAAGGGGTCTCCGGTTCTCTACACTCACCATACGAAACACAGCAGCGTTAAGCTGCTATTTTACGCTGTGAGAATGTGGTCCTTCCCCGGTCGAGCCGACCCATTCGTGCTACAACTATACTACGAACTACGAAACTATACTACGTGATATTATTAACGAAGTTGACGTATTTTTGATATACGCTCCTTAGAAGTTTAATGCTGGACATGAACTTCTCCCGTTGTTGGCGGATTTGCCTTAATCTCCACGCTTGGTGAGAGGATTGGAAGTCATTTTTATGACACAGAACTAAATTGGATAATGGATTCTCCATGCGAGAAATTATACAAATTACATTTAAATTTAAATTATTGCATGTTTGCGTAACTACATAAATTATGACAGCGTCACTTGCAACGCGAGTTGCTTACATTTTTATTTCAACTTAAATTTTTGAGAGTTTATTGTGTAAATATATGGTAATGTTGAAAAAGTAAAGAAAACATTATAATTCAATAAAAAAAAAGGGAAAGTCGTTGTAGTAAGTAGCTCAGTACCGTGTTTTGTGGCATTTGTTGGAGGAGGCCTATATGTTCACATTAGAGCAGTGGACTTGGGAACTGTAATGATGACGACAATGTTTCAAATCAATAATAAACATATTTTTAATATTTTTATTAATTATTTAACAGCCTCACTCCATATTAAAATATGATAGCTTCGCCTACTCTATATATTTTTTACCCCTAATATATTAGGATATTATATACTAGGGCTCGCGATCCTAGTTGCAACAACAAGTGGTCAAAATCAAAATCGATCAGGGCACATAGACATATTTTATGCGTGATTGTATTAATAATATTGATCATTATATTGTAGAATGGCATTGCCCTCATTATTGACGAGGTACAGACAGGCTGCGGGCCGACCGGCAAGATGTGGTGTCACGAGCACTTTAACTTACCTTCACCCCCTGATATCGTTACTTTCAGTAAGAAAATGTTAACAGGCGGCTTCTATTTTAGTGAAGAATTCAAGTAAGTATAATTATGACCTAAGTAACTGCTCGCATGTATAATTCGCATAGAAAGGGACAGTGTAGAAAACTGAATGTTTCTTTGCCTAGCATTGGGACATGTTAGAATTGAACTAAAAATGTGGGTAGTAGGTACCTATTTTATAATTTAAGTTATAGAAATACGGTTGTGGACATTATATAGTTAGAAACACTAAGTATGACTTTTTTAATACAAATTAATTTGAAAATTAAGGTTTTGCGTATTTTAGAGGGCTAATTTAAAACCTATTTATCTATGATATCCACATTATGAAGTACTATGTCAGTTTTAGAAATTTCATATAACCGTTTATTTAAAAATAAGCAAGACAAAGTACTGAGATGAACAATTAAAAAGAAAAAGCAAAACTAACAGTTAACAAAATATATAACAGCAAAGTTAACAAAATAACTAATGATTTAGTTTAATGGTACAAAAATTTTAACAAAATTACTTAATATTTGTTTGGGAAGCCTCGGCCGTTTATTACAGCTCAACAACTACGTGGTGTTGATTCTCTTAAGTTTTCACATATTTCCAGAGGAATATTGCTCCAAACTTCTGCAGATGTTTTATAAAGTTAATTGATGTTAGTGATATGTTGATTTGATAATATTTTCTTTATAATGTAAGTACCACCAAATGATATCCTAAATTTTATTACGTCAAGATGTAGTGAGGAATTCGTGACATTTAGTGAATTGATAAAAAAATGGTGACTCAATACTTTAGTAGATACTAGATGTTCCTCGCAACTTCGTCCACGTTGAATTTATTACTTTACGGTTTTTTTGCCCGTAACCCTAATTGTTTTTCTAAAATAAAAAGTAACCCTAGTTAAAAGTAGCCTAAGTTGCTCCATATAACATGAACTATCTGCCAGTGAAAGTCCCGGAGATTAACCGGAAGAAACGGGCAGACGACAGACGGACAGACAAAAATTTAAAAAATTGTGTTTTTGTTATATGTACCGTATATAATTTTGTATGCATTTATTAAAAAGCTTTTATTTTGACATTACAAATACACACTTCAATTTTATACAGGGTTTTTCAAAGAGCAGTCAAATTTCAAACTTAAGGTCAAATATATAAATAATGATATACCGTTGTTGCAGTTTTTGAAAATACGAGTAAATAAGGCTTCTACTTTTATTTGAAATTATCCTAAATTCAGTGTGATTTATGGACAACAACTTTTTTGCCAACCGATCGTCCGATCGACCCTTATGAATGTGTGCGTGCGCAGTAAAATCACTTAAAATAATGCATTACCACGCATTTTGAATTTAAAAGATAAAGACGACAAAATGTTTGAGATTTCTTTAATTAATTTTTCATTACCATTTGCCTGCCTATATTACTTATTCTGAACGTTCTCTGCAAATTTGGCCGGTTATTGCAAAATAACCCTGTATATTTGTATAGATCCCTTCTAGAGATCCCTTTTCTCTTGTAGAGAGCCCTTTTTTTGAGTTGATTCTAGCTTGAATTCAAGCTAGCAGCTTCCCCTCGAAAATTCCAGTATTGACTGGGTCAAAAATGCGATTCCTAATTCAACATTTAGTGACTAATTGATGAAGGGCTATATCTCCTAAAGTATATTCCGTGTAGTGGCGGTGTAGGAATATCCACTACCCCATATCGTCGTAAGAGGCGACAGAGGAAAACAAACCAGGAGGGAGGATGGGCCGCAGCGTCTTTGTAATAACTAAAAAATAAAAAACTGTGGTTGCCAACCCGCCTGCCAAGTGTGGCAACTATGGAAAATAAAAAGGGGATCCTTTGAGATAATCTATGTGGGAGGCCTATGTAGTGGACTTCGAAGTGTTGTAACGATATTAAGTCGCAAACATTTTTTTAGTCACTAATTGTTACCAATTCCTCATTAAATTCAGGATATCGTCAAGGTGGGTTCTGGCTTAAAGGACACACAAATATTCGATTAAATTTAGATCCAGACTATTTGCAGACCACAACTCTTATACTAATTAATCTTTCAGAAATGCTTTAACGCTGATTATGCCGATTCGAACCATTGTCACGTTAGAATATTAAAACTAGTGGTAAATTTTCATCGAAATATATGCGCATAATAAGCAGTAAAGCGTTTTATTGTATGTATTGAACCTTAATCCGACGAAATTTGATATTATTTATTCTACCCTTATCTATTAAGTCTCTTATCTATTCGCAAAACTAATAAAAATGATACACAATTTGTTTAATATTATTTGCAAGAACGAGAGAGTTCACTTTGTGGTTTGTTTGTGAAAATGCCATTTAAAAATACGAAGTGAAATTGCCTGTGTATTTTTTGTTTAAGTAAATGAAGATATTACAATTATTTACAGGCCACTACACCCCTATAGAGTTTTCAACACTTGGATGGGAGATCCGGGAAAATTAATCCTTTTGAAGCAAGTGCTAACAGTCATTAAAAATGATAATCTAATTTGTCAGACACAAGAAACCGGAAAGTATTTAAAGGAAGGTCTTCACCAGTTGGAGAACGAGTACCCTAATATTATTAACAGTGTTCGAGGACGTGGCACATTTTTAGCTTACAACGCACCTACAACTGAGCTTAGGGACAAGATTAATAACACTTTAAAGAAAAACGGTTAGTGTATTTCGCCGTCATATTTTGAAATGCTTGATTTTGAATGGAATAATTGACAAAACTAGTTTACTAAAATTATAAATGTACTGGAGTTACAGAAAAAATACTCTAAATTTGACAATTTTCATTAGACAAGTTGGAATATACCTAGTAAAAGTTAAAAAAGTTACAGCCTAATACCTATGAGGTTATGAAGCAATTAGTTCGCCGCATTGTAGTGGCGGGTATGAATACCCACTACCCCATATCTTCCCATGGGTGTCGTAAGAGGCGACAAAGGGAAACTGATACAGAAGATGGGCAGCAGCATCTTTCTGATAAAAGCAAAAAGCAATAAAAAACTGCGGTTGCCAGCCCGCTCGCCAAGCGTGGCAACTATGGCAATATACCCCTCATGAGCAACGACACAAATAAACGGCCCCCAGTCCCCGGTGGCCCCGCTACTCCTGGCTACGGTGGCGACCTTGGTAACGGCGGGGCAGGGGGTGCTAAGAATCTCCGGTGGAGGTTCGGTTGCCACCTACGACGACTGGACCTGGCAACATATAACGCACGCACCCTGAGGACTGACGAGAAGATCTTGGAGCTGGAAGAAGAGATAGATAAGTTACACTGGAATATAATAGGACTATCCGAGGTCCGAAGAGAGGGGGAGGACACGGTAATCCTCGAATCCGGCAACTTAATCTATCACCGGGAGGGCGACCATCTGCCCAAGGAGGTGTCGGATTTATCGTCCACAAGTCTCTCGTTAACAACCTTGTAAAGATTGGGAGTGTGTCGACGAGGGTTGCGTACCTTATACTCAGAATCACCAAACGGTATTCGCTGAAGGTCGTACAGGTTTACGCACCAACCTCGGCACACCCCGATGAGGAGGTGGAGGAAATGTATGAGGATATCTCTAGAGCCATGCATTCCTCCAAAACCTACTATAGGGTGTTAATGGGAGATTTCAAGAAAACTAGGCACAAGAGAGCGGTGAGCTGAAAGTAGGGGAATTCGGAATAGGGCAACGGAACCCGAGGGGACAGCAGCTGGCCGACTTTATGGAAAAAGAGGGACTCTTTATGATGAACTCTTTCTTCAAAAAGCGGCCCCACAGAAAGTGGACCTGGTCGAGCCCCGACGGTTCGACAAAAAATGAGATTGACTTCATTATGACGACCAGACGACAACTGTTCAGTGATGTCTCAGTGATCGCGAGGGTGACAACTGGCAGCGATCACCGAATGGTGAGAGGCACACTGACCCTAAACGTAAAGTTGGAGAGGTCACGTCTAATGAAGTCAACGCTCCGTCCCCCTCGTGCTCTAATCCAAAGCCCCGAAAACTTTCAGCTCGAGTTACAAAATCGTTTTCAGTGCCTAGAAGATTGCAATGAAATTGACGATATAAATGACAAGCTTGTGGAAACTGTCCATGCGGTCGGAGCTAAGTTCTGTAAGACCCGTCGCAGAAAAACACAAAAACTCTCATTATCATCTTAACCTCATGGTTGTTAGACGGGAGATGAAGCTGCCGTCTTCAGCAGATTTGACAGCATACAGGCAACTGAACAGACAGATCTCCAAATGCATGCGGCGGGACTTGCGCAACTTCAATACAGCTCGTATTGACTTCTGCGCCGCGTCTATGTGCTGTTTTCGAGAGTCATTACGAATCGTCTCGCATGCAGACTCGATGACTTCCAGCCTCCCGAACAAGCCGGTTTCTGAAAAGGCTTTAGCACCATAGACCACATACCCATACCCTTCGGCAAATTGTACAAAAGACCGAAGAGTACAATCTGCCACTTTGCCTTGCGTATGTGGACTATGAGAAAGCCTTTGATTCCGTCGAAATTTGGGCGGTGCTGCAGTCCCTTCAGCGGTTCCAAGTGGACTGTCGGTATATCGAGGTGCTGAAGTGTTTGTACAGTAGGGCTACGATGGCTATCCGAGTACAGAATCAGAGTACGAAACCTATCCAACTGCAGAGAGGTGTTAGACAGGGTGACGTAATATCCCCGAAACTTTTCACCGCTGCATTGGAAGACGTTTTCAAGCTACTGGACTGGAAAGGATACGGTATTAACGTCAATGGCGAGTGCATCACTCACCTTCGATTTGCCGACGATATAGTCCTTATGGTAGAATCGCTGGAGGACCTAAGCACTATGCTCAATGACCTTAATAGTGTCTCCCAACGAATAGGTCTCAAGATGAACATGGACAAAACAAAAATCATGTTTAATTTCCATGTCACACCTATGCCGGTAGTTGTTGGGAGCACTAAGCTCGAAGTTGTTGACGAATATGTTTACCTGGGACAAATAGTCCGACTAGGTAAGTCCAACTTCGACCGAGAGGTCAATCGACGGATTCAACTCGGCTGGGCAGCGTTCGGGAGATTACGACCCATCTTCTCGTCAGCCATACCTCAAAACCTCAAAACTAAATTGTACAACCAGTGCGTGTTGCCAGTAATGACATATGGAACTGAGACGTGGTCCTTCACTGCTGGCCGTATGAGGAAGCTCAAGATCGCTCAGCGATCTATGGAGAGGGCTATCCTCGGGGTTTCTCTGCGTGATAAACTTAGAAATGAGGATATCCGCAGTAGAACCAGAGTAACCGACATAGCCCAAAGGATTAGTAAGCTGAAGTGGCAATGGGCCGGCCATATAGCTCGAAGAACCGACAACCGTTGGGGAAGAAAGGTTCTCGAGTGGCAGCCTCGTACCGGCAGGCGAAGTGTAGGGCGTCCTCACTAAATGGAGTGACGACCTGGTAAGACATGCAGGAAGTCAATGGATGCAGGTGGCTCGGGACCGTGCTTTGTGGCATTTCGTGGGGGAGGCCTATGTTCAGCAGTGGACTTGTGAAGGGCTGTAATGATGATGATGATGATTGCACCAGTACGTGATGGCGATTTTTGGAACGGAGTTCCTTATCGGACGGTACGAATTTGGCGGATGGAGGCTAGGCGAGAAAAAGTGTAAGATTTTTTCCGTCACGACCCCTTCAGACGTAGTGTAGACGGCCTTGGCGGCTATAAGGAAGCGAGATGGAATAATATGCATCTCCCTCGCACTTTTTCTTATCTTGACATGAAAGAAATATTATTTTATTTTAAATGACGCTTCATTTTAATAGACGCTAGTTATTCATTTATTTTTATTTGTTAATCAATAATATAATACGTTTATGAATAATAATATACTACGAAAGGAACTTCGTTCCAACCGAGTGTTCCACGACACTCACGCATGTTTTTTTTTTCTTATGAAACTGGAGTTGACAAAGCAACTTAGTCAAAACTTACGAGTTCACCTGATGGTAAGTGGCTACTGCAGTCCATGGACACCTGTAATTAATTTTAATAAAGAAGGCTACAGATGCGTTGTCACCTCTGAGGACTGAGAAGAAATTAATTACAGCCTGTAATTATACTGGCCCTCTATACTCTTCAGACGGGAACACAGCAGTGCAAGCACTGCTATTTGGCGGCAGAAATATGTAAAGTGGTATATCCCAGATGGACTCGTATGTAGAAAAGGAGTTCTACCACCTAACACTTTACATAGTTTTCACATGTACTCGAAATATTTTATTCCTCGAACATTCAGGTTTCATCACGATCTTATCCTTGATATACCACGATCTGTAATATTATATTAATATAATAAGCTAATTATTATTATCAATTACATTTTAGGTGTGCTCAGCGGAGTGTGTGGCGAGAAAGCGATCCGCATTCGACCGGCTTTGATATTCGAAAAGAAACACGCAGAAATATATTTGGATACTTTGAGGAAAATTTTTAAAGAATTTTAAATGTGTGAAAATCGCAATATTGCATTGCATATACGAGACTCTTCACAGTATTACTAGCATTTACGTATTCATTTGTTTTTATCCGAAGTACTGTATTTTTAGATAATACGCAACAAAAGCACAATTTAGTCGTGAAGTAGTTTCAAAATAATATGATAGTAATTGAAAGCGTCTAAGAACGTCTTTGTATGAGCATGGTCTAAGATTTAAGATTATGTATCAACCTTTATCAAATGATTTTTAAAAGTATTTTATTGTATGTTATAATTTTGGTACTATAATGATCTTGTATGCCTCAAAAAAGTCTTCCATTAAGTATAATAAATGATTATTTGCTATTATGTAATACTTTCCTTGTTTACTATCTATTGCCTTTTTGATTTAACGTGAGTGGCAGTTTTTACTAACTAATTAAAAAATGGAGCACAAATTATCACTATTTTGTTGTTCCTGGTTAAGTTAGCAGAAATCTAATCACAAAATGAGCTTAGAACTCTATTTTAGAGCATTATCTTCAGGAAAACATTTTATTTATTTTAGCACCATGGAATGACAATGTTGTATTCTCCATTGTAAGCGTCGTCTACACCGTTTCTTTCGCTAATGGCAGCTTCTTTCGCTATTATACAGGGTATTTTTTCAAAGAGTAGCCAAATTTTACATTGAAGGTCAAATAAATAAATAATCATATACCAATATTACATTTTATAAAAATACGAGTAAATAAGGCTTCTTCTTTTATTTGAAGTTATCCCAAATTGAATGTGATTGTGATTCAATTCGCGTTGTCGTTTCTCAAGTTTTGCCTACTGTTTACTTTCTTAGTGACACGCTTACTAATTATGCTTAAGATAATAACTACATGACGCGAATTATGATTCCAATTTTCCTTTTACACTTTTAACGGGCTTAGGATCGTCATAATAAATAACATTAAAAAATATTTTTTTGCTTATCAACGACGTAACCGACGACTGTCCTTATTATAGCGTATTTAAAAAATTGGAATAAACTATTTACAATTAAATTACGCAAGTAGTCCCGGTACCTCAAAATAGACTCTGACGGCGTCGGACGATAGTTTCGACTGGCGAGACGAGAAAAACCGAACTGATTGCTTCCGCGCAGCCGGGGGCATCCAAAGATTGCCAAACGGTCACGGGCCACATTCTTTATGCATAGACGAGCACGTTTTGTTAAAATATTTTATACACTTATTACCTGTTCTTGAGCACTTTTAACTTCCGTGAACGCAGCAATAATTTTACTGTAGCGGTCTTCATAACTTTGGACCTCTTTGACGTAAACACGTACACAGATAAAAGACTAACGGTGAAAGTTTTTTTTTATAGAATAAGGGTGACAAACGAGCACACAGTCCACCTGATGGTAAGTGGTTGCTGTGGCCCATAGACATCTACATCTATCCTCGACTATGAATAAAAATGCAGATGTGTTGTCACCCGTGAGGACTAAGATGGATTGCTTCGTTTCCAATAAAAGGAGTCTCCGGTTCTCTACACTCACCATACGAAACACAGCAGCATTAAGCTGCTATTTTACGCTGGTATTCTGTGAGAGCGTGGTCCTACAACTATACTATTAATATAGCTGCAGCATGGCTCTACCACGTAACAAAGTTCTGGCGAGTTTGCAGATTCACTATTTAAGTTATCGCTCACTGCAATTGAATAGTTTGATTCGATTTTTAGGTTAATTACGACACGTACTCTAATTTCTCACCGCGGTAAAGACTTACTTTAGTATCTTTGTATGTACCACGTAAACTCTTATTGCCTAAAATGTAATATCACCATTTCACAGTTTCATAGTATCCGCGGTTCGAATATTTTCGTTACGTCATTGGTAACGAAGCGTATGTAATGAGGTCACGGTCAATACTGTCAGCTGTCGGCCGAGTGAGCAGACATAGGTACCTACTTACGGTGTAACGGTAGAAGGGCGCGCGAAGACGCGCAACAAGGTACTTTACAAAGCGTAAGGGTTTACAAATGTGTGCGTGTGAGGTAAAATCAGTTAAAATAATGCATTACCACGCATTTTGAATTTAAAAGATAAAAATGACAGAAAGTTTGAGATTGTTTTTTATTAATTTTTTTTCACCAGTTGCCTATATTATTTATTCTGAACCTTCTCTGCAAATTTGGCCGGTTATTGCAAAAAACCCTTTATTTGTTAGATTTTTTTTATTATTAGAGATAGAAACGATCTTAAAATCCACCTGATGATTAGCAGCTACTGCAGTCCATGGACATTTTCGACTATAATGAAACTAAAATTGAATACGAAATTGGCCTTTAACCTACTTGAAGCAAAAAAAAGAACAAAGATGCGTTGTCACCTTCGAGGACAAGGATGAAATGCTGCATGGCTTGTCATTAAATTAAATTGTCGAATATAAAAACTTTTGTTTTTTTGATAATTATATACCTAAGTATTAAATCAAAGTATCGGCCATTATTTTTCGATGTATTTTTGTCATTTTGATGGAAGTTTATTGATGCTACTGTAACGTTTCCCCCCCTCTCTTCTCGTTTCTTTCTTTAGAATTTATAAAGATATATAAAAATATATCAAATTTACGTGACCAGTATATTAACCATATATTGATCTTTCTAAAGATTTAAATATATGCCGTTTAATA
Organism: Parnassius orleans; assembly: GCA_029286625.1. Classification (NCBI taxonomy): domain Eukaryota; kingdom Metazoa; phylum Arthropoda; class Insecta; order Lepidoptera; family Papilionidae; genus Parnassius; species Parnassius orleans. The sequence goes on from JAGSMP010000133.1 coordinate 3,136,799, forward strand.
AATTTCTGGCGTGATCGTCTTAGTTAAGACCCTTATTTACGTTGTGTTTATATAGTAACTTAGTTCTTTTAGGTGTCTCTTGGAAGAATGAATATTCACTAGAGCAGCCGAAAGCTGTTGGTAGTGCCTTATAAGCTAAAGAACCCCGTTCACGAAGACAGAGCTCAAAAAAGGTTAAGAACATTAATTCGTCCCTATTCCACTTGTATCAGGTTCACATCAGTCAATTCCTAATTAATAAATCCCTTCCCGCTTGGAAAAGGCTCACAATATTTATATCAAATACCAGATACAAGGGCTTTGCTTTTTTAAAATGTGGGGGAGGCACACGGCTCCACACACGCCGTGTGCGGTGAGCGCCAACCATCCATCGCGCTCCCCCCGAAGGGGACGTTAAGTTGGGAACTGGACCGTAATCCACAGCAAAATAATTGGCGTACCAGTAAAAGAGGACTTGGCCCCTTGGTAGTGCGTAAGCACGAACATCGACCGAAGTCGCGCATGTCAATGCGTGTTAACGCCATACAGAATACGATCAAATCCAGCGCAGTGAATGTACGTCACACGGATTAGGCAACAGTGGACACACTGGCCATAAAAAGCCCTCCGTGAGCGCCACCACCTGCCAGACCGCCGTTCCTGCAGACGTGATGTAAGTGTAAGGCATCACCACCAATTGCATGATCAGCACGGCCAATTGGCCGCAGAGCGTGTCATGAGTCTACCGCTCACCTCAAGGGAATGAGGTCCCATGTTGCGCGGCTTTCGGCCGCAGCCTTGAGAGCCTCCTCAGATTCTCCCTCCAGCTACCACCCGTATGAGGTCAACACATATGCTTCACCAACCAATACAATGGCAGATATAGCCAAAAGGCAGTTATAAGATAATAGTAATAATTCGCCATCAGAAAGGTTTTGTGTCACTGACGTTGAGTATATGCATTTTTCGATCATGTTTGTCTCACCCACCAACAAGTTGCCTTCAATCATTCAAAGGTGGGAACTTTACTAAGATATATTATTATGCTGTTATATAAAACATAATGGAGGTCAGACAGTCTGTAGCCCCGTAATGAAGGGACCCGACTTGGGCAAAGCTACTTAGGTTGTGAGTCAAACCAAGACGCATAGAGCGCCATTGAGAATAGCGACCCGCCAAACAACCATCGCAGAGACGCAATACTGCAGAACGCAACAAGCATCAATACGACTATCATCGTGCTTATACCACCCCAAGGTCTCCCATACAATCCCAGCAGACATCACCACCCGCATACCTCCATCGACCAGAACCACAAGATGCGTCGAATCAGGCGCAGCACACCCGCAGATCCATCACAAGACGCAATACTGTAAGTAGCAGTCAGCATCAATGCAACCACCATACGGATGGCACCCCCTCACAACATACCCACATGACACCCCTTGTCCACGGGCAAGTCGTATTGCTACAACAAACCCGCTTACCACCGGGCTAAGATGATATGTCTAGGACACATCGGTTAGCGAGTCCAAGTTTACCTCGGTCTCGTACGCTGTGAAGCAATCTACACGCCACTATATTAATCCATTTCAAGTCCCATTTCTTTCAATATAATGCTATTACATATTTGAGACCTTCCACATATTTGCTTTATTTCATAGACCATACTATTATATGTCTTATACATATGAGACTTCAAGTCATAACTCTGCTATCATAATGCTTATGCATCAAAGATGATGAAATAAATAAAAGACTAGAAATAATGAAGAATATAATGAAACTAGAAATAATTCTTTTATTTGTTTGATAATCGTTTTATAAAATGATAAATAGCTTTAATATCTTCTCTGAATTCCCTGTAATTAAACTTAATTCCACTGGTACCTGTATTCTCGGGAGTGATTCAAGGTCGCGAGTCAATATCACACGTCCTCGTGCGGATGGTAGTAAGCCGTCTGCATACGGTCTAACAATTATCACCACTAGCGAACAGAAATTGACACTTGTTAAATATTACAATGCTCGACCATTACTGACTTCATTTACGTCCATGGTAGCAGGCCGATTCGGGCGCACAGGGGGGGCCTTGTGCCTTTAAAGAATGGGATTGAAAATGGCGTCGCCTCTATTCACCTCTCGCTCGCACACTGTTGCTATCTATACTCACACCCGCCGGCAAGACTGCAAAAAAAATACGTTGCGATATGCGTTTCTCGTACATTCTATCATTGAATTTTTTCATTAGAGCTAATTTATTTATTTTATTTTTTATTTATTTAATCTTTTTTACATCTACCTTATAATAAGGGATATAAAGGGCGGAGTTAATGCCTTGTGACATTCTCTACCAGTCAACCCTGGATGATTTGAGAAGCTGTGGCAGGTGTAACAACCACTCCATAAATTAATAAATAAGTAAAAAGATTATATCTAACAACAAAATGCAAATAAATAAAATATTTTTAAAATATACAAACTTAATATCTACTTTGTAATGAAGAAAGAATGAATAGTAAATATATAAACGGATACTTATATATACAAAATCTTTAAATAAATATAAAATACATGATAACATGATTCATATTAAAATACATATTTATACAAAATATCAATTACAAAGCGAAAGAGAGAGAAAAACAAAAGTCGGATAAATCAATTCCTGTTAAAGAATTCTCGAACTAGTCTTTTAAAATAATGTTTGTTACTGGTTTTTTTTATATGAACAGGCAGGGCATTCCAGAGCAGTATGGACTGCACAGTAAAAGAGGAATTAAAGAAACCACTCTTATGTGGTTTCTTTAATTCATCACAAGGAACACTATTATCCTCTATTTTCACTAAAAATCTTTAAAAAAGCATAAATTTTCAACTCGCAATATTCATTCGCTCAAGTAAACACACAGAGTAAATGTGAAGTGAACTTGCAAACGTATCGCCCTCGCGCCCCCGCGCTGGACTAACTTCACACCGAAAGTCCTTATCTTAGCTTAGCTTAGCTTATCGCTCCATACTAATTGTTATATAAACAATCGTAGTTATATTTCATTATAGAACATTTTGCCACAGGTTAGAAAGGGAGCGATCGTCTTTTCGAAAGCCCGGTAAAAAGCCCACGCGTGCGAGAGAGACGACTAATCGCTCAACTCAACTCCTTTTTTATGACAGCAGTATCGCGCAGTTTTGCCGCGACCGGGGTCCATCCATATTGCTTTGCTTTTTGACAGTCCATTGCGTGTTCGCTTTGAGACAGAGAGAACACTAATCAGTGTATTTCGAATTTCTTGTTGACGTTACATAATAAGGCTACGAAGTCATGACCTGTGTAGAACAGAGGAGCGCGCGGGAAATTTGAAATAGTTTGAAACACTTTACGAGTTATTTTATTAGTTGATATTATTGATTGAGCAGTTTGATAGGGCAAGCCCGGCTTCTCGGCTTCTATGGAGGCTTCGCTACCGGGTGTCGAAGGGGCTCAAGGACCCATTTACAGTCATGGTATGAAAGGTGGAGAGTAGGGCCTGGTGCGCCCCTTCCATACTACATTCAGTAGTGGGTAATTATTTGAAGGGATTCTAACGCCTAGTACATGTATTTGTGTATTGTCTGAGGTGGCTGAATGAAGGGGCCTCGTACGCCCGGTCCACGCCGCGTATTGCTTGAGGCAGCTGGATGAACGGGCCTCTTACGCCCGGTCCACGCTGCGGTTTGCCTGAGGCAGCTGGATGAAGGGGCCTCGTACGCCTCGTCCACGCTGCGTATTGCCTGAGACAGCTGGATAAAGGGGCCCCGCGCGCCCGGTCCACGCTGCATATGGCATGAGGAATCTGCTTTGAGTGTCGGACAACTAAGGGAGAGGGTTCGGCACGCCCGGTCCGTGCTGTCGGTTGTAATACTTATTGAGGGGGGGGCCTTGTGCGCCCGAATCGGCCTGCTACCATGGACGTAAATGAAGTCAGTAATGGTCGAGCATTGTAATATTTAACAAGTGTCAATTTCTGTTCGCAGGTGGTGATAATTGTTAGACCGTATGCAGACTTACTACCATCCGCACGAGGACGTGTGATATTCGGGGCTTGGAAGAAAGCGTGGTACTGTGCCACTCCCTCTTGAATGGAAATACGCTGTCAGTGTGGGACGCCGCAGACAGATTATTTGCCGCTACTGCCGGCCTGCGTTTGATACATGGGGAGAGTGAATTTGTCTTAAATATTGGTTTGGAAAAATATTTCGTAGTAACAAGTGGCTAACTTTTTGATTTGTTGAAAGAAATGCCTGAAAGCCAAGCTTATTTCAATTGACTGACCTGGGTCTATTGGGTGATTAATGAACCTGTAAAATTGCAAAGTTTCTTGCTTCATTTTATTTTGTGTTTTGACTGTGTCCGACGGCCATGCTGTGGCCGAAGCTCAAGGAGTGGGTGCGGTGCGTTGATATAGGTCTGGTTTGGACGTCGTTGAGACGCAGCGAGGATGACTGAACATGGAGATGAGTGCTCGTGGAAGTAAAATAAAGTGTAGTGTACATCCGTTGTGTAACGATTTGTAAGCGATTGAGAATGTTAGGGCTCTTGGACATTTCATTTTGTGATAATTGGTAAGGTTTCTTTGAATCGATATTATGAAGCCGGTCGAAGGGACAATGTCGTACCGGGCCATGCCGCGCGGCAAAATTCAATATTCAAAATTCCGACAAATATATTTTCAAACTTATAACAGTCGTTTATTTCGAACATAACAAATAAAACAAGACAATAAAAAGACGAAACCGAATCTATAACAAATTGTTAATAATTATCTTTATAAAACAGAAACGTAAATAAAAGAAAACTTCTTATAATGTCATAGATAATCCCAAGCATATAATCTAAAGGCTTATAATGACCATATATATAATCAGTCTTGTTAAACAGTCTCAAAATAATTATCAATTACAAAATTTTGGCGTGTGCTTTGTACCTTTGAAACAGTCTTGCAATAGTATTTAAAGAAATTAGTACTGCCTTTCCAATTCCCTTTACGTAATATTTCCTCTCAGGAAATGTTATTAGCGTATCTAAATGAAGCCACTGCAGACCTGGTGCTTCCTGGACTAGACAAAATCCAGCTTCGATGAAAGCTGTTTTAACCCATCCTGCTATAACAGATCTTGAAGCTGTTTTCACTAATCCTCTAGTGGAAATAAATAAACTATCTAAGTTAGGATCAGCTTTCCTCCTTTCTATAGTCACACTTAATAATGTTGTGACCCAAAAGTGTAAATCAAAGTAGCGATCCTCTGATTTAAGAATTTTCCAGCCTGATTGCATGTAGTTTACCTTGTCTGTTTTTGACCCGAATTTTGCCCAAAATATCACATAATTTGAATCTATCTCCATGAACTCATTTCCTGTAGAAAGTAAGGTAAGGTCATGAATCCTTCGCCTTGATGCAAACAATAAAAGTAATACAGTATAACTCGAGGTTTGAAAAATACTATTCTTATCAGGAAGATTTTTCTTCATCCACGATAATAACGTTTCCACATTCCAAACTTCGCACTTACGTTTTAACGCTGAGCTGCACTTTAGGCTCACAGCTTTTAAAATAGATTTCACAATCGGATATGAACTAATCCTTTCTCCCAATTCTGGATTTGAAAAAGTAGCTACCACGGACTTGTGGACTAAAATTATTCTATATGCAAACTTTTTATGCACACATAGATAACTAAGATATAATGCAACTTTTTGTGGTGTAGGGATTGTTAAATTTATGGAATTCATTTTACACCATGTGAGCTAAGAATTCCAGGCTGTTTTATATGTTTTCATTGTAGATTCGCGACAAACTAATCGTATCAACGACAGGTCTTCTTCGTTCCAATCTCTTAAAAGTGGATCCCACCCGCAATTTTCCAGACCTCTAAAGACAGGTTTCTGATATCTGAAGGAGGCTTGTTGCTCGTCAAGTCTATCAGGTGATCTCCAAGATTCTTTATCATGAATGGTTGATCCTTTGTTATGTTCCTGAGATCGCCACGCCAATACACTTTTTCCCATCTCGGTGCTACTAATAGGTACGTTCCCGTGGCATGGTGCAGGTGCTGTAGAACTCTTGGAATTAGAGTTGGAGGAGGGAAGACCCATGCCTGGTGGTATGTCCAGGTCTGACTAAATGCATTGTGGAACACAGCTCTGCTGTCTTTTGGGTTTAAAGTTACAGCCTATATACGTCCCACTGCTGGGCACAGGCCTCCTCTCATTTCTGAGAAGGTTTTTAGGGCAAGGAAGTGTCCGCCGCGCTGCCCCAATGCGTGTTGGCGGACTTCACATGTCTTCGAAATATTTTTTTTTCTTATTTCTCAGACATGCAGGTTTCCTCACGATGTTTTCCTTCACCGCCGCAGCACTTAAAATTGCAATTAACAATTTCATTGGTGCCGGCGGGGATCGAACCCGGGTTGCTCGCGTACTGTGAAACTTACAGCGAGCGCTAACCATCTGAGCTACCACGGCTGTCTTTTGGGTTTAGTGACGCATAATTGGGTACTACTGCTGATTGATTTGTCGCAAACAAGTCTATTTTCGGAATTCCCCATTTCTCGAAAATGATTTCTGTTATACTTATCGTATCTTCCGGGTATGTAGAACGGATGGATCAGAATTCTGAATTCTCTCGCCATTATATTATAACTTTTTGTTGCCTCTATTAATATAAGTTTTTGTTCCTCCTTGTTTTCTGATATGGGCCACAACAGTTTTGTTGTCCGATTGGATCATAACCGTTTGACCTTTTAATTCGACTCTGAACCTGTTGAGAACTATCCAAATCGTGTACAACTCCTTCATATTGACATGCCAATACCTTTGGGACTTTCTCCAAGGCCCGGAAATGCTTGTATCTCCGATTTGTGCACCCCATCCCGTATCTGAAGCATCTGTCGTTATCAGAATTTGTTTGAGTTCCGGTGGGTGCTTAATGTATTTGTCGAGGACCGATGTCGAAACTTTGCTTTATTGTATTGTGGTTGGTTTTCCTGAAATGGCTTTTTGAACCTTGAATTAAGTACTCGAAAGGAACCTCCTTCTCTTTTGATTAATTCAGACAATTTTTGCTCGTTGAATAAATGTGTGCGTGAAGGTGGGATTTCATTCAATTCACTTGCTAAAAATTCCGATCTAGGTCTAAAAATTCTTCGACGATTTTCGATCACTTCTGATCTACGTGGACATGTATAATGTAAAAATCATCAGATGTCTGTTTAAAAGAATCCGATTTAGCGAAAAGAGATTGTTTCAAAAGAGACACCGCTTCCGGATACTTTTTCTCGACCTCATTTAATGCTGCTTCAATCTGTGCCCTTTCTTTTAAGATGCCATGAGTGATAGTGCCTAAGGCAGTATCTGTTGTGGCCAATATCTTTTGGCTATGAGAAGTCAAATTGCCAGGACCTGTCAGTTGAGGATTTACTTTTAAAGCACTTAAAACTGGAGCGGCATGAAGGCGTTTCTGTACATCTTTATATTTTATCTTATTCCAAGAGTTTAAGTTCAATTTTTGACATGAATACCCTTGCTCTTCTATCTGAGAATCAGCTCTCGGAATAGAAGGTTGAACTTCTTTTTTTTTTATAGGATAGGGTGCCAAACGAGCACACAGTCCACCTGATGGTAAGTGGTTGCTGTAACCCATAGACATCTACATCTATCTTCAATAAAGAATCAAAATGCAGATGCGTTGTCACCCGTGAGGACTAAGATGGAATGCCTCTTTTCCAGTAAAAAGGGTCTCCGGTTCTCTACACTCATCATACGAAACACAGCAGTGTTAAGCTGCTATTTTAAGCTGGTATTCTGTGAGAGCGTGGTCCTTCCCCGGTCGAGCCGACCCGTTCGTACTACAACTATACTACTAATATAGCTGCAGCATGGCTCTACCACGTATAAAAAATTTTAAGATTCTTCAACAACAGGTGTCAAATCGTAGGAATATTTGTCCATTGGCGATTTTTGTTCTGCCCCTATTCCTGGGGCATGCCAAGTGGATTCAGTAGCTATATCTGAGTTTGAGGTAACATCAGAATCGCAGTCTTCATAATTCTCATGATCTTCTGACTCTGGATCTTGTTGGCCGTGATCGATAGATACAGCTCTTAGTTGATTTAATGGTGATGACAGAGACTCAAAAATTGACATTTCTTTATCCTCTAGAAGATCAACTCTTGACTTCTTAGGTAAGGATGATTCATATATCTCAGTATGTGAGTTATCTCAATAAGAATATTCTTGATAAGCCCTTCTTCTTTTTCTACGATCATTATTTTCTTCATCACTAGATAGCGAATCAGCTATTTTTTTTAAGTTGATTCGAGGATTCTTGTCTCGATACCAATGGCGAATGTATACTATTCTGTATTGCTGCGTTGAAAATCATTGTTTGAGTTGCAGAGCCTCTAATTAAGTTGGCTAATGCTGAAGGTGACGTGATTAGCGCTCTACAAAAAGCCCAATTCAGCATTTTTGCTTTATAATCGGGATACGGTCTTTCTGATAAAAAACCAGCTTCTGGGTTAAAGGCCGTTGTTATTCCAATAGTGGGAAGAGCATACCTTAACTTAAAATTATCCATTTATTCTTTATGCAAGGAATTATATTCCATAAAAGCTTTAATGCAAGTAACTGCACAGTGTAGAAAGTTTCAATTTTGCATATTATTAAGCATAGAAGGCTGTAACATAGAATAAATAAGCAATTAGGTTGCTTAATACTTAAGCCTCAAAGCTGCTAAGCCGTTATATCTGAGCAATAAAGCCTGCCATATTTGATCCGTAAGGCTCTATATTGAGCCACAAGGCTGCTATATTCTGCAATATAAAATCTATACATATAATAAATCTGTAGAAAAGTCGTGTCTGTAATTCTAATATATTCTTGAAAAAACAAGTCCAGGGGGACTAATTAAAGGGTTCTGAAGCCAAATTAGTGGTTTTTAGAATTTTTGTCTGTCTGTCTGTTTGTCTGTCCGTCTGTGTATTCCGGATTCACGCAAAAACTACTGAACCGATTTACATAAAATTTTGTATGTAGGTAGTTAGTAACCCGGGGCAATTTATAGGCTAGGCTTTCTATGTTATTATTAGAATCAATTAATGTAAAATCTTCAATACAACAACCTTGAGGGCAATTATTTTTTTATTTTTCTATAGTAAAATAAGTTTGAGTTGAGAAATATTCATACGTTTACTAAGGAAGTCCCGCCTCTTAAGGACGCGTTTGCAAAATTGATAGGTATAGAATCGAACTATTACATTGCCACGGGTCACACACACAAGTGTACGCACGGTTAGCTGCGGGTGTGGGAATCGTAATCAAGTAAAAACATTTTGATAATTTGAAAGATTGATTTTTTTCTCATTTCTTATACCTACAAAAATATATTACATACGAAATACGAATAGCTGCTCCAGAGACTGCTAGGCACTAGAAGCCCACTACTAGCAGTGAGATGGTGGCTGTGGACTTTGGGCTGGTTATGATAAGACTTTAGCTTCAGACTTGGTGAAGTGACTTGAAGGTATACTTCGGTGACAGCTACTGGAACTCCTCGACGAGTAGTACTAGGTGTGCCGAGTTTGGGCTCAATTTGTTAGTTACGATGAGACCTAACCTCCGGGCTTAATGGAGAGACCTGATGGTGTACTTCGGTGACTACTACTAGAACTCCTGGACGAGTAGAACTAGGTGTGCCGAGTTTGGGCTCGTTTTGTTAGTTATTACGAGACCTAATCTCCGGGCTTGATGGAGAGACCTGATGGTGTACTTTGGTGACTACTACTGGAATTCCTGGACTAGTAGTTTGGGCTTGTTTTGTTAGTTATGATGAGAACTTACCCCCGGACTTGATGAAGTGACAGACACACCTAGTTCTACTCGTCCAGGAGTTCCAGAAGTAGTCACCGAAGTATATCATCAGGTCACTCCATCAAGTCCGGGGGTAAGGACTAATCATAACTTACAAAACGAGTCCAAACTCGGCACACCTAGTTCTACTCGTCCAGGAGTTCCAGTAGTAGTCACCGAAGTACACCATCAGGTCACTCCATCAAGTCCGGGGTTAAGGTTTAATCATAACTAACAAAACAAGCCCAAATTCGGCACACCTAGGTCTACTCGTCCAGGAGTTCCAGTAGTAGTGACCGAAGTACGCCATCAGGTCACTCCATCAATTCCGGGGGTAAGATCTAAGCATAACTAACAAAACGAGCCCAAACTCGGCACACCTAGTTCTACTCGTCCAGGAGTTCCAGTAGTAGTCACCGAAGTACACCATCAGGTCACTCCATCAAGTCCGGGGGTAAGGTGTAATCATAACTAACAAAACGAGCCCAAATTCGGCACACCTAGGTCTACTCGTTCAGGAGTTCCAGTAGTAGTGACCGAAGTACGCCATCAAGTCACTCCATCAAGTCCGGGGGTAAAGTCTAAGCATAACTAATAAAACGAGCCCAAGCTCAGCACACCTAGTTCTACTCGTCCAGGAGTTCCAGTAGTAGTCACCAAAGTACACCATCAGGTCTCTCCATCAAGGCCGGAGGTTAGGTCTGAGCATAACTAACAAAACGAGCCCAAACTCGGCACACCTAGTTCTACTCGTCCAGGAATTCCAATAGTAGTCACCAAAGTACACCATCAGGTCTCTCCATCAAGCCCGGAGATTAGGTCTCATAATAACCAACAAAACGAGCCCAAACTCGGCACATCTAGTTCTACTCGTCTAAGAGTTCCAGTAGCAGTCACCGATGTACACTTTCAGATAACTCCATAAAGTCCAAGACGAATATGCATTTATATATATATTTATATATAAATACCACTTACTTTTAGCCAAACAAAATATTATAATAAAAATGTGTGATTTTAAAAATAATAATATTATTTTACCTTGTCAAGTACCCACGGAATATAAAAAACAAGAGGAAGCCCAAAGTGGGCGGGGCAGGCGAGTCAGAATTAGTGACAGTAGAGCGTAATTGACTGTCAGTCGCAGGCTCAAATTGTTGTGAGCTGACGGATCGCTGCTGTGATATATGCGAAAATATGCCGTTTGGAGCAATATTGGAGTGTAAAAACGAAAGTGAAAAGAAAAATATTTTGAATGGAGGTTTTTCGTACCAAAGGCACGTGTAATTTTTTCCTTTTTTGGATAGAAACTTGACTAAACATGGACAAAATATCAAATTGCCTTTATTACAAGTAATATTCAACCTTATTTCGGGTTAATAAAAATAGCTGCGATAGTGTTGTGACTACGCCGATATTAAAGTTTTCGATAAAATTTTATCACAGCCCTGTTCATTCACTAACATATTAATGAAAATTTGCAAATACTGGATGTCTATGAATATATACGAAATTATAGGGTGATACCATATGAATGAACTTTTGTTAGTTCCTTAGCCAGAGAAGTACATAAGTAAGTAGTTTAGTAATACTGTTACGAGCTTGGGGTTCGCGACAATTAAAAACTGCCGAGTGAATTACCAAAATTGACACTTTAATTACACAACACTAATTACAACTTTAAACCACACTAATAACAAAACACAATTTTACTACAGATCGCTTTAGTTCGCAGTTGTATCGCTTCGAAGTCTTCGCTTGTATCGCCAATTCAATACTGACTCGGTCGCGGTCTATACCGACCTTATATAGGACCTCAGATAGTTTCCAGAACCTTCTACTGTAGAAACATCTAGAATGTTCGAGTACATATCGGTCCCGAAATTTCTAGAAGGATCTTGACTCTCCTAGTTCTGCTACTCGATACTAGAAGGCGCTTACAAGACATTAATAGTAACGCGCAACACTGCCCCCTCCTAAGACATGCTCGTCCCGAGCATTATTGGCTCCATAATAACGCGCCAGTCGATCCACATGGACGATCTTAGGAGTACCTCTTGCACCTTTCTGTATCCGGTAGGTTACGTCATTGATCCTTGTCACAAACGGTCCCTCCCATTTAGCTTGAAACTTAGGAGATTTCCTTTGCTGCGAACTGGATTGTGTAACCACACTAGTGAACCTTCCTCAAACCCTTTGTTGTTCATTTTGCGGTCATACCGTGTTTTCATCTTCTCAGACGTTTGCTGGCCCGACTGTCTGACGTGCTCATAAATGTCATTCATTTTGTTCCGCAAGTCATTTGCATAATTGGTTATACTGCGTGGAGCATTAGGTGGTATTCCGGTGATCATGTCTGCAGGCAGCCGTAATTCTCTCCCAAAGTTTGCGAAAGCTGGTGTCACTGATGTACTTTCGTGAACAGCGCTTCGATATGACAACAAAAACGATTGTATGTGCCTGTCCCAGTCTCGTTGCCGTTTTTCCACAGCTTTTGCTAGGTACCTCTCCAATGTCTGATTAAATCGTTCTACCATTCCATCAGATTGCCATAACTCGGCAAGTTTCCTGGAATATTTGAGACTCAAAATTCCTTCCTTGATTGCTGTGAATCTCTAAAGGTACTCCAAAACGACAGAAGACTTCATGAACTAGTTTATCTGCAACTGTTGAAGCTTCTTGATTTGGAATGGCGAAGACTTCTGGCCACTTAGTGAAGTAATCCATAACAACCATGAAATACTTGTTACCACTTTCACTTTACGGAAACGGCCCCGCAATGTCAAGGGCTATCCTCTCCCATGGTGCACCAACTTTGTACAATTTCAATGCACCTCTACTACGAGTTTGAGGTCCCTTTACAGCCGCACAACTTGTACATTTGCGACACCAGTCCTCGACATCGTCACGACAGTGGAGTTCGTTTAACTCCCAGATGGCCTCCTAAACAATCATTATAGTACAGCTGTAGAACATCCGGTACTTTAGCTTTGGGGACAACCATTTGCAAATGACAACTGTCTCCCCGAACATTTTCCCATTTTCGGCACAGGACTCCATCCTGAATCAGCAAGCTGTCCCATTGGGCCCAATAGCGTTTCGTGGTCGAACTCATCGCTGAGACGTCACTCCACTTGGGCTTAGGAGCACTGGCCTTCATCCATTCCAGAATCGGCTTGATGTCCGGATCTTCCTGCTGTGCATGTTGTAGGCTGTCCTTCCACTTATTGCTGAGCTGGTCTGTTCTGAGCATCCTCACAGACACCACTTCCTTACCCTCTTGCCTAGTACAATGCTTGCAATCTTCAGGACAAGGTCTTCTTGACAATGCATCTGTGTTGCCATGAGATTTCCCGCTGTGCTGGGTAGTGCTGTTAATCGCACTACCCTCTCGAGATAGTTCACCTTCCCTTTCTACAGTTCGCTTAGGGCAGCTGGATCGAAGATGGCCCCTTTCCCCACAGCCATAGCACCTAGGGCTGTATCCTATATTGCAGTCGCGAACTTTAGCTGCTGCAACCTCCCTGACGCAATGGGAACGACGATCCTGCCGCACGGATTCCACCTCCAGTGCATGGGCTAACGCGTCCTTAAGCGTCTCGTGGTGCCCGAGCCTCACAGCAGCTCTGACTTCAAGGTCGCGGATGCCGTCGATGAATGCTTGCAACTTAAAAACGAGGATATCCGCAGTAGAACCAGAGTAACCGACATAGCCCAACGGATTAGTAAGCTAAAGTGGCAATGAGCCGGCCATATAGCTCGAAGAACCGACAACCGATGGGGAAGAAAGGTTCTCGAGTGGCAGCCTCATACCGGCAGGCGAAGTGTAGGGCGTCCCCCCACTACATGGAGTGACGATCTGGTAAGACATGCAGGAAGTCAATGGATGCAGGTGGCTAGGGACCGTGCTTTGTGGCATTGCTTGGGGGAGGCCTATATTCAGCAGTGGACTTGTGAAGGGCTGTAATGATGAAGACTTTATACAATACAATACAATAACTTTATTTCAGGGACTTAAAAATTAAGAACATTGGGCCATAGCAATATAAACCTTAATATAAAAATATATATAAAACATATTTAACTTAACACTATTTAGGAGACTTCCTTGGGAACCCCCAGAGGGCCAGAAATCGGGAGCAAGGAATGTCTCTTTGTAGTTTGCAGAAACGTGGAGTAGAATATAGGATCAAAAGGCGGACTAAATGCTAAAAACATTCTCTACCATAAGCTTTGGGCATATATATATATATATATATATATATATATATATATATATATATATATATTTCTTAATTCAAAATATAAGAAACAAACTGGTACACAAAGTGAAATTTTTTTAGCCCTACAGCTGAAACCACACACGGTTTAGTTGCTGTGGTCTATTAACTATAAATTATTATACTATATAAAACTATTATTGATAATAATGGTAGATTTATATATTTATTAACTAATCAGCTAATCACTAAGTAAATTAATAAATATGTAAATTTGAGATAAATCAGGTATAAACACATCAGATCATGCAATTTACAGTAATTATGTTATCATCTAAGATACTATTATATAATATATTATACTAACTTATAATAATACAACATACACATAACATACCATACCGACCATCTTATTTGATTAGAAACTCTTTAAGTGTTCTTTTCGCTATTTTACTTTATAATATTTTACCTTATTTAAAAAATTAAGTGGGAGTTCGTTGAGTAAAGAGGGGAGCAGGTATTCCCATGTGCGCTTGCCATAAATATTTTTGTAAGTTGGAAGCTTAAATGTCGGTAACCTGTTCAACTTACATAGGGTTTCAGGTCTACTATATTTTTTTAATTTACTCAACTGTTCCCACTCTTCACATAAGACTGCTAATTTAATTTCTTCATATACATTTAACGTTTTACAATATTTAAATAAGTTTGAATCATCATGTCTGTACAGTTGCTTAACATAGTTAGGAACTATTGCTTTTAAGATTTTTAGTTGTATTTTATAAATTTCTTGTATATAAGTTTGCTAATGCCAAATATAAAAGTCTCAAAGTTTGGTAAGGAATTTTATGCTTAAGTATATATATATATTTATACAGGATGGTCCAAACAGTGAGGTTATAAATTTTTTTTTGATACCTCACACCTAGGGGTATCCGAAAATACCCTATGTATGTTCCGCGATTTTTTGTAGTTTTCGAGTTATGATTTTTTTTATCCTTTTTTTGAAAATGTTCACCCTAAACAGCGTAACATTAAAAAAAATGTAATTGTGAGATTTTTTCCAAGTTTTTTTGTTTGTAGCATGATCCCTATGAGTTGCCCTATTATGCATAAAATAATTAGCTTCCTAACATTCACCGAAGATACAATAATTTTAATCGAAACTTAAAAATTTTCTGTCAGGAGAGTGGGGCTTGAATTTTCAACATTAAATGAAAAATAGTAATAAATGATTTCATACTTTCTAATTAATTTTAAAAACTTGGCAGTACCTTAATCTTTCATAATAACATAAAAAAATGTTGACTGCCTTGCTTTTTTTGGGTTTTCAATGGCCCAGCTATGATAATTGTGAATGTTAAAGACGCCAGTCCTTTCAAACCGGGATTCATCCGTCCAGAGTATCTTGTTAAAAAAATCCGGGTCTTCCGCAGATCTTTCCAGCATTATTTGGCAGAAAGCAACACGCCTTGGATAGTCTGCGTCGTTAAGTTGTTGTACACGCTGAATATGAAACGCGTGATATCCTCTGGAAAAATTTATTAGTATTTTTATTGTAGGTTGTCATTGTACGCAATACTAGAGGTACGTACCGATAGAGCACGTGAACGTGAAACTAAAAGTTGGGATTCGCTAGAGTGGCGTCCTAGCGCCTATTTTTGAATTACGAGCGCTTGTTTAAGGGTCCTCTACATCTCTCTCTTTTACACGCACACACAACACATTAGACATCGACAATTCACAGTAAATTAAATGAGTGTGATTTGAAATGGCAGTGCAGCAATGTGTTGGGATTTTGAATAAAGAGGTCTACAAAATAATAAAGCCCTAGAAATGATAAAAAGATTTTTTAAATCAAATTAACTATTCAGGTAGTTTCCTGCCTGAGTAACTTCAGAAGTCTGTAACAGAAAAACTGGCCTATTAAGTGTCATTTTTTTATGTTATTATGAAAGATTAAGGTACTGCCAAGTTTTTAAAATTAATTAGAAAGTATGAAATCATTTATTACTATTTTTCATTTAATGTTGAAAATTCAAGCCCCACTCTCCTGACAGAAATTTTTTAAGTTTCGATTAAAATTATTGTATCTTCGGTGAATCTTAGGAAGCTAATTATTTTATGCATAATAGGGCAACTCATAAGGATCATGTTACAAACAAAAAAAACTTGGAAAAAATCTCACAATTACATTTTTTTAATGTTAGCTGTTTAGGTGAACATTTTCAAAAAAGGATAAAAAAATCATAACTGAAAACTACAAAAATCATGGAACATACATAGAGTATTTCCGGATACCCCTAGGTGTGAGGAATCAAAAAAAAAATTATAACCTCACTGTTTGGACCACCCTGTATATATATATATATATATATATATATAGTGGCTCCTCGCAATAATACCGACACTCCTCTCCTCCGCGCCCCGTCAGAGTTGTGGAGGATAGGGCGAGTGGCGCATCGACATACCAACACTCCTCTTCCCCCGCGACTCCACCTCCTGCAGCGGTAGGGGTGAGGGCACCACTATCGCCGCAGCCCACTGACACACATCCGAAGTGGGCTCGCCAAGCCCACTCGGAGTGGCCACCTCTGGCCGGCCCTACACCACGGGCCAGCCAAGGGGTTCCTCTTTGTTCACCGCGGGTGACCAAGCCCGGGCTACTAAGTCCCCCCGCCACGACAAGGCGGGAACCCGTTCGGGGAGATCTCGGGCCGGCCCTACAGCTCGGTCCAGCCATATGAGTTCCTCTTTGTTCACCACGGGTGACCAAGTCACTGCTACTAAGCCCCCCCGCCACGACAAGGCGGGAACCCGTTCGGGGTAGACATCGCTATGTACCTACGCCTAAGTCCGCCGGGCCGGCTGACAGCTGACAGTGCAGTTTTCGTTAGTAGTAGTGTCGCTTCGTTATCAATGACGGAACGAAAATATTCAAACCGCGAATACTATGAAACTATGAAATGGTGCGGTGTTACATTTTAAACAATGAAAGTTTACGTGGTGCGCAAAGATTCTCCGAAAGTAATTCTACCGCGGCATAAAATTAACGTACGTGTACCAATCGAAAAACAATTGACAGTTAATTAAACTATTCAAGTGAAGTGAGTGATAATTTAAATAGTGAATATGAAGTTAGGTAGATTGCACACACAGGCCCTATATTATGACCTGCAAACTCGCCGGAACTTTTATCGGTAGACTTTTATCTGTGGAGTGAAATAAAGAATCATGTTTACGTCAAAGAGGCCCAAAATTATGAAGACCACCACAGTAAGCAAACACAGGTAAGCGTAAAAAATGATTTAAGAAAATGATTTGCAAAGATTTTGCTTAGAGAGATACGGATTCCATTTTGAGGTACCAATATTAGTTATTGAGACTACTTGCCTAATTTAGTTGTAAATAGTTTATTCCAATTTTTCAAATACTCCATAGTAATGACAAGCGTCGGTTACGTCGTTGATAAGCAAAAATATTTTTTTAACTTCCCGCTATGAAAATCAATGATTTTCAAAAAATCGGGAAGTTATTGTTCATCCCAGTTTTCGAAAATCGAGGTTTCATCCGATCTCGACGTTTTGAGGTCCTAGGAAGCTATTCTAATTCCTACGAGGATGCCACTATGTCTGTATGAGTGTGTATGTGTGCGTGCGTGCGTGCGTGCTTGCGTGCGTGCGTGCGTGTGTGTGGATGTATGTAACTCTCTCATAACTTTTGAATGGCTTAATCGATTTGAACGAACTCTGTGGCGTTGGAAAGGGCTTCACCAAACATAGATATTCTATACCATTTGAACCGATTCGGACCCGTAGATTTTGAGAAATCTCAAAAACAAAAATTTTCATAAAAATGTTTTTTGGAAATAAATTTTAAACAGATGTTACCATCAATTCCAAAATCAGCTCTTAAACTCAAAAAAACGCCGTCGATTGCTGCAAACCGCATCAAAATCGGTTGATGTGTTGAAGAGAAATCGATAATGAAAAATTTCGAAAAAAGTATTTTTTTCAAATAACTGAAATTTTTTGAGGTCGTCTTTGATGTGATAAATTAGCTCTTCGAGCTAAAACACGTCATAATAGGTGGAATTTGGAGCAGTTTGCATTTGAAATTAGCGGAAGTTCCAGGGATGGCCTGTAGGGTCAACCGTATTTTTTTATTTTATTTATTATGACAATCATAAGCCCGTTAAAAGTGTGAAGGGAAGATTGGAATCATAATTTGCGTCGTGCTTAAGCATTAGTAGTAAGCGTGTCACTAAAGTAAGTGGGCAAAAACTTGAGGAACAAAAACGTGAATTGAACGCACACACAGGAGCAGGGCTGTAGCTAGAGTCGAATTTGAGGTAGGGGAGCATTGGTTACAGGTAGGGCGGAAGTAAAAAATTTATCATAATTGATCTGCCTTCGAAGCACGGGCTACTAAATCAATCACCATGTATATCACTGACCTATAGGTCAGTGATGTACATTCAATAGCTATTCGTAGACAAATAATTTCTGTGACAGAACATGAGCATGGATCTAAGAACTATTAAATTCTCAATGATGAAGAACAAGTGAACAAGATGGTTGAACTTCCAGATTTGGATGTAGAGATCCACTTCTGAGTGAGAGTGAGTATTATGAGTAATAATTAACATAATAATAAAAACATTTAAACAGCTGAATTCTACGATTCGCCATGTTATTAAAAATGCGAAGGACTTCGTTCAGATCAACTGATTTTGTACTTTTTTTTCAAAGGCCAAAAATACCATACCAGCCATTCTCTCGTGACCCATTGACAGCCTTTGAGGTCTATTGATTGCAGTTAAAATTGAAAACGTAGATTCGCACACTGCAGTGCTACATCATATAGTCGCCACAGATGCAAAAAGTTCATATGTATCTTTGAACGCCTCTCGTTGCCTGTATGCAAAGTATTTTCCATTTTATCCTCGTTACGACTCAAGTAAGCTTTAACCACACTAGCCTCTTCTCTTGATGGAATTTTCAGACCTGAAAAATTAGTTAAAATTGTAAATTGAACATGAGAAATTATTTAAATTATTAAATTTATTCAAACTTACCCAAATTTTTCAGTGGAACCATTTTATCTACATCCAACTCATTGAGACTTGCAATCGAATTGATTAGATCATCGTTGTCCGAAAACCTTCTCTGTAATTCAGCAATCAGTATGTCCAACGTTTCGAAATACTCAGACTTAAATGGCTCGTCGTTCTCTTCTATATTTTGTCTAGCGGAGGAACAGGAGGAGCCATACGTCAAATAGTCTTCCATCCGATTTGGTTTTTTACTTGCCTCTGCGAGGTCTGTGTCCTATTTTCAGATTCGCCGCAGTCGTCGCTTGTTAAAGACCTAGCTTCTTCCAGAATTTGATTATACATTTGATTTGATCTTAATTTTATAATTTCATCTTCGACACACTTTATGATTGTTATGGCGTCTTTCAATCCTGAGCTTCGGGCTTGCAAAGCTGCGTCTGCAGGTTGTAGCGTGGGTAAGATTTTTTTGCCCACAACCATGGCCATTCGGAATTCCAGATCAAGCATGACTTTTTAATACCGATACTCTTGGCGACGTCATCACCGTTGAATCTGCCATTTTTAATTTCTTTCAAAGTCTGCAAAATCGATAAATAATTATCGTATACAACTTTTGTAACTGCAAAATGTCCAGACCAGCGTTGTTCGAGGAGTTGGCCAATCCTTTTTCCACCATATAAGGCAGTTATTTTGCCACGATGAAAGAATTCATGTAACATGATGCATTGGTCAAAAAATAAACGAATGAAAGTCATTTCTGAAATGGTTCTGATGACTATTAAGTGCAAGCGATGGTTATAGCAGTGGACGTAAGGAATTTTTCGGCCCAATTTATTTTCATTCTAGTCGCAACACCTGAAACTTTCCCACTCATTACACTTGCGCCATCATAGCATTGGCTAAGCATACAAGAGGGGTCAGTGTTATTTTCCGTAAGGGTATTTAACGTTAATTCCATGAAAGTGGCTGCATCAAGGTGGTAGCGAAGTCCTCATGGAAGCCGAGAAGCCGGGCTTGCCCTATCAAACTGCTCAATCAATAATCCATACTTTTAATATTATAAATGCGAAAGTGCGTTTGTTTGTTTGTTTGTCCTTCTTTCACGTCGCAACAGAGCGTCGGCATGGCATGATTTTTTGTATGGGGATAGTTCGGTGGCTGTAGAGTGACATAGGCTACTTTTTTTCGCGGAAAAACATCTCATTCCCGTGGGAAAATCGAAAATGTTGCACAAGTCTGTCCTTCTTTCACGTCGCAACAGAGCGTCGGCATGGCATGATTATTTGTATGGGGATAGTTCGGTGGCTGTAGAGTGACATAGGCTACTTTTTCAGCGGAAAACATATCATTCCTGTGGAAAATCGAATATGTTGCAAAATTAAATTCAGCTAGGTGGCGCCACCGTGATTCTACAAGACGGACGACGGTACGATGGACGAACACAGAAGGTCAGAATATCTGGATTATTATGTCTTTTACCAAAATTAAGATAAAAATGTATGGATCTGTATTTTCCACGCAGGACCGGGAAGAGCGATAAAAACATAAAATTCACCAGCTGATTTTCTTCAAACGTTTTGTGCATCGTATTCACAGAATAGGCAATAACCTCGCAGACGATATTAAGTAATCCGTTGATGCTCTGCCTACCCTGCAAGGGTTACAGGCGTGATTATAAGTATGGATCAGAAATACTATCACCACCTGTCACGCTTTCACCCTTAACTATTACTCAACAATGGTAGAAACAGTTCTTAGTAAGCCTTATTAATAAGCCTTAGTAATATTTATTGAACGGAAATGAATACAGTTCTTATATGTGGTTGTGAATGAATCGGTATTACAATAAGAAAATTGTGCAAAATTATAAGAAAAATATTTTTTGAGAGTTCTTGTTAACTAACACGTATACATAGTTTAAATTGATTCCGCTAGATGTCGTTACTAGGTTTTTAAAACGCGGTAACGAAATGCTTCCTGACATGTACTTAACTCCCGCCGTTGAGCCGCGCGTCAACTTATAGTGCATACGGTACCTATACGCTTAAATTGTTTCTATATCGTAGCTTATTCGACTACCTGCTTTCTATTTCGGTTGTTTGTTATTTGCTTTGTGATTTGGTTAAGGTTGAATGGATTTATATTGGCTTTCATTTTCGGATTTGTGTATTTTCTTGGATAGGTTTTGTTGATTTGGTTGGTATTCCTTTATACATATTTAGACTCTGGCTTTGATTTTGGATTTTGTATATTTAGAATCGTGAATTGGTTTTCGTTGTTTTAGGTTTTTTAACAATATTTCAAAGGAATATTAATAGTATAGATAGTGTAGACGGTACCTATACACTTAGTTCTTTTTTCGTTGGTTATATTTATATTGACTACTGCTTTCGATTTCGGTTTTCTGCGATTTGTTTTGTGATTTGGTTTAAGTTGATTTCGGATTCGTGTTGTGTCTTGAGTTGGTTTTGTTGTTTTGATTTTAAAAAATATTTAAAAGGAATATTTATTCCTTTTAGATATTTTGGATTTGCTTTTAAAAAAAATATTTAAAAGGAAATTTAATTCCTTTTAGGTATTTTAACGTTTTTTTATAAATAGGTTTTTTCTTACTTCATAATGCCTCGCAAACATAAGTCCAGCCTTTCAAGAGTATCTTCTCAAAGACAAGCGAAAAGATTAGCTCGATCGCTAGAATCTTTAGAAGATGCTGAACTGAGAAGGCAAGAACAAGCAGAGCGTCAGGCTGCTTTTAGAGTATCTGAGACACCTTCTCAACGTTAGCAAAGGCGTCTTGAACAGACAAAGCGTCAGGCTGCTTTAAGAGCTTCCGAAACACCTTCTCAAAGTCAGGAAAGGCGTCTTGAACAGGCAGAGCGTCAAGCTACTTTAAGAGCTTCTGAAACACCTTCTCAAAGTCAGCGAAGGCGTCTTGAACAGGCAGAGCGTCAAGCTACTTTAAGAGCTACTGAATCACCTGCTCAAAGTCAGCAAAGGCGTCTTGAACAGGCAGAGCGTCAAGCTACTTTAAGAGCTACTGAAACACCTGATCAAAGTCAGCAAAGGCGTCTTGAACAGGCAGAGCGTCAATCTACTTTAAGAGCTACTGAAACACCTGCTCAAAGTCAGCAAAGGCTATTCGAACAAGCGGAACGTCAGGCCGCCTTAAGAGCCGCGGAAATGATGAAACTCAACACAGACTCATTGAGCAAGCTGAACGTCAATCTACTATAAGGTCATCTGAAACACCAGAACAGACACAGGCGCGAAGAGATGCAAATGCACAGCTCCAAGCTGAACGTCGACAAAATTTTCAAAGAAACAATTGGTCGGTTTTTAATGACGCAGCATTCAATTATGATCCGTTGATTGATTATAAAAATCACAGGTTAGTTGTTATCGGACTGATGGACAAGGCGTGTCGATTTTGCAGCGCTTTAAAATGGAAAGATGAGACCGCAGGCATGTGTTGAACCAATGGCAAAGTGTCTCTTCCGTTACTTGGGGAACCAGAAGAACCTTTGAAACCTCTCTTTTATATGATGCTAATGAGTCACGGCGCTTTTAAACAGGATCCGGAATATAACTCATGCTTCAAATGACGTCCTTCGAGTTGACTGGGAAATAATAATGCCGGATTTTCGCCTACATTTACGGTGCAAGGGCAAATTTATCATAGAATAGGTTCACTTTTCCAGCTGAAAACGAACAGCATAGATTTTACAAGTATATTTTATGGGTGACGAAGAAATTGAGGTAGACCGTCGCTGCCAATTTATCCAGGAGTTGAGAGAGACACAGTGTTCAAAATTCAAAGATTCTTGCATGAACGTAACATTTTAGTCAAAACATTTAAAACTGCTTTAGAAAACCTACCTGAAGAGGAATATAAAGTCGTCATTCACGCAGATCGGACCCTCGAGGAGAGCATGAAAGGCGCTACAATGCACCTTTGATAAACGAAATAGCAGCCGTAATTAGTGGTGATCAATTTTCTTCACGAGACATTGTCTTGCGAGCACGTGATGATACGTTGCAACGGGTAGCCGATACACACAAGTTTTATGACGCTCTGCAATACCCATTGATTTATTGCAAAGGACAAGAGGGTTGTCATTTTCAAATTCCACTCATTAACCCGGTCACAAAGGAGCCTACTCCGAACAAAAAGTATCATGTATGGATTTTATGCGTATCATATGATGTTGCGAGAAATGATTTTAACCTCTTAGCCGGTGTAGACAATTATTTCATCAATTTTGGTAGACATGTATGTGAAGGTAGAAAGTGAACGTCTCCGTTATATATCTTTAAATCAAAAGCTGCGTTGAGAATTATATACATTTACAAGATGCAGTTTCTAGCGACGCCAATGTAAGCCCCAGAGATTTAGGTAAAATAGTAATTCTGCCCTCATCATTCGTTAACAGTCCCCGCTACCTACATGAGTACACACAAGACGCATTCGCCTATGTACGAACTTACGGAAGACCTCATCTTTTTGTTACTTTTACTTGCAATCCCACATGGAAAGAAATAACCGAGGAGCTAATGCCGGGCCAAAAAAGTACTGACAGACACGATTTAGTTGCTAGAGTATTTAGATTAAAAGTACAAAAATTAATGTATGTAATTAACAAAGGGAAAATTTTTGGGAGAGGTGCAGTGCTTCATGTATTCAATTGAATGGTAAAAAAGAGGATTACCGCATGCCCACATTCTAATATGGCTTAAAGAGAAGTTGCGGCCCAGCCAAATAGACGACATAATAAGCGCCGAGATTCCGGATCCTGAACATGATAAAGATTTGTATGATACCATCGTCCGAAATATGATTCACGGTCCATGTGGAGCACGAAATTTAATATCGCCATGTATGAAAGAAGGAAAATGTACAAAGAAATTCCCTAAACAGCTATTAAAAGAAACAGTGCACAATGACAATGGCTACCCTTTATACAGACGCAGAGCTCCCGAAGATGGTGGCAGGAAAGTTACAATCAAATCTCCTCTGGAGGCGTTCGACAGCTGGATTGTCCCGTATTCGCCCATTCTATGTAAAATGTTTAATGCCCACATTAATGTAGAAGCATGTAGCTCTGTCCGCGCAATCAAGTATATCTGTAAGTACATAAATAAAGGAAGCGACCAAGCAATATTTAATCTCAGGAGTGAAGGTGAGGCAAATCCCGTTAATGAAGTACAGACCTTTCAAGCAGGGCGTTATATCAGCAGTAACGAGGCAGCGTGGCGTCTCCTTGGCTTCCCTTTACACGAAAGGCACCCAACAGTTACTCACCTTGCTGTGCACTTAGAAAATGGAGAGCGTGTATATTTCACCGAAAGAAATTTCCAAGAAAGAATTGCATCACCGCCAAAAACTTCACTAACAGCCTTCTTTCAACTTTGTCAAACCGACCTCTTTGCAAATACGTTGTTATATTCTGAAGTCCCCCACTATTATACTTGGAACACATCTAGGAAGGAGTGGAAACGCCGTATTCAAGGCGCGCCTGTTGCAAATTGGCCCGGTGTAAAGTCATCAGATGCCCTTGGTCGTGTGTATACCGTCCATGAAACTAATTTTGAATGTTTCTGTTTACGATTGCTGCTGCACCATGTTCGGGGTCCAACAGGATATAAAGACCTTAAAACTGTCAACGGTCAGGAATGCGCAACTTATAGAGAAGCATGTGAAGCTCTGCATCTTTTAGAAAACGATAATCACTGGGATGAAACCATGGAGGAAGCTGTGCAGTGCCAGTCACCAGCCAAAATTAGGGATCTTTATGCAACTCTCATATCATCTTGCGGGCTATCTAATGCACATAAATTGTGGGACAAATATAAAGAGTACATGGCGGAAGATATTTTATGAAGGTTACAGCAGACACACGCGAACATGACATACAATGAACACATTTATAATGAAGCACTTGGAAAAATTGAAGATAAAGTAATGGCAATGGTAGGCAAAAAATTAAGCGACTTTGGAATGATAAGCCCTCAGCGAACAACCGAAAATGAACTAAGTGATGAAATTATACGTGAAACAAACTACGATATACCAGCTTTGCAGCAGCAAGTAGCCGAATTTGTACCCCGCTTGCTTCCCGAACAAAAAACGAGTTTTTGACAAAGTATTAGGACAAATTGAATCTGGAAATGGTGCACTTTTCTTTTTATATGCTCCTGGAGGAACTGGGAAGACATTTTTGTTAAATTTATTATTAGCGCAAGTACGGAAAGATAAAAACATTGCTGTGGCCGTAGCGTCCTCCGGTATAGCCGCCACGCTGTTAAGCGAGGGCCGCACTGCACATTCTGTTTTAAAACTCCCTCTAAATCTATCCCAGGAAGAATCGCCGATCTGCAACTTTAGCAAAAATAGTGCACGAGGTATAATGCTACGACAATGCAAACTTTTAGTGTGGGACAAAAGTACAATGTCGCATAAAAAAGCTGTAGAAGCACTAAATCGAACGCTCCAGGATTTGCGCAGCAATACCGATGTAATGGGAGGAATGGTGGTTTTACTGGCTGGTGACTTTCACAAACTTTACCTGTCATTCAAAAGGGCATCTGCAGATGAAATTAAAGCATGCCTCAAGTCGTCTATTTTATGGAACAAGGTGACAAAATTCAGTTTAACTACGAATATGAGAGTGCATTTGTATAATGATATCAATGCTGGAAACTATGCTGACACACTATTAAAAATTGGCGATGGGCGGTTGGAAACAGATGCTGAGGGCTACGTTAAATTGACGAGAGATTTTTGTAATTTAGTACAGAGTCCTTCCGAATTAATTGCGAGCGTTTATTCAGATTTAACGAACAACATGCATGAAGACAAATGGTTATGTGAAAGGGCGATTCTTGCACCAAAAAATGAGAGCGTTAACAAAATAAATTCAGATATATTAAGCGAAGTAGCAGGAGAAATAACAGAGTATTTGTCAGTAGACACAGTTATGGACACAGAACAGAGCACTTCATATCCCGTAGAGTTTCTAAATTTTCTAGAGTTGTCAGGTGTGCCCTCACATAAGCTTCAATTAAAATTAGGCGTCCCAGTCATGCTAATGCGAAATTTAGATGCTCCTCGGTTATGTAACGGACAAGGCTGTGTGACACATCTTGGACGGAACATAATCGGTGCTACAATTTTGACAGGCGTAGGAAAAGGTGAAAATGTTATTATACCACGGATCCCTATAATTCCTACAGATCTTCCTTTTCAATTCAAAAGGTTGCAGTTCCTATTAAGCTCAGTTTTGCAATGACAATTAAAAGCGCAAGGGCAAACGTTACAGGTAGCGGGGTCAACTTAGAAAAACCGTGCTTCTCTCATGGTCAGCTGTATGTAGCATGTTCGCGTGTGTCAAATGCCCAGAATCTCCACATTCTTTCCCGAATGGAAAACATATAACATTGTGTACAGTAGCGTCTTAAAATAGTGTTCAGTTAGTTTTTTTCCAAAATTCTACAATCAATTAATCATAATTCCTACAGATCTTCCTTTCAATTCAAAATTTCTATTTAGCTCAGTTTCTTTTCAATTCCAAATGCTGCACCTCTGACGGACCTATTAAGCTCAGTTTTCAACTCAAAAGGCTGCATCTCTGACGGAACTTTTATTTGGCTCAGTTTTCAATTCAGAAAACTGCATCTCTGACGAATCAATTTAGCTCAGTTTCTTTTCAAAAGTCTGCATCCCTGACGGATAATTATGCTCAGTTTCCTTTAATTAAAAATATCCCATTTCCATTTGAATAAACAGGCTATTTTCATGCTTTCCTATACGCTGCGTTTCAAAACATTTAAATAGGCTGACGAATCAATTTTGCTCAGTTTCCTTTTAATGGCTGCATCTCTGACAAATCTATAAAACTCAGTTTTCTTTCAATTCACAAAGCAATGGATAGTTCATTTCCCAGTGACCATGCGGGCGAAGCCGCGGGTAACAGCTAGTATCAACTAATAAAATAACTCGTAAACTGTTTCAAACTATTTCAAATTTCCCGCGCGCTCCTCTGTTCTACACAGGTCATGACCTCGTAACCTTATTATGTAACGTCAACACTTGGCAGATTGCTTTCAATTCGAAATACACTGATTCGTGTTCCCTCTGTCTCAAACTGAACACGCAATAAACTGTCTGCTGTCATAAAAAAGGGGTTGAGTTGAGCGATTAGTCGTCTCTCTCGCACGCGTGGGCTTTTTACCGGGCTTTCGAGAAGACGATCGCACCCTTTCTAACCTGTGGCAAAATGTTCTATAATGAAATATAACTACGATTGTTTATATAGCAATTAGTATGAAGCGATAAGCTGGGCTTTCGGTGTGAAGTTAGTCGAGCGAGGGGGCGCGCGGGCGATACGTTTGAAAGTTCACTTCACATTTACTCTGTGTGTTTACTTTTAAAGATTTTTAGTGAAAATGGAGGATAATAGTGTTCCTTGTGATGAATTGAAGTGTGTTAAAGTGCTAATCGGCGAGGAAAAGGTAAAATCTTTAAACTTTGTTGAGAAAAAACAGCTCATATCCACGCCGAAACCAACGCCTGATCTGTGTATTTTGATCACATTTATGAAAACACATTGCAAAATAAATTCATTATTTGAAAATTACGCAAACCATTTTAATAAACAAACATTGAAAAACCAATTGATTTCATTGTATTCCTCCCCTGAATTAAAAGACCGCAATGTTTTCGAACTCATTGACTTTATAAACGAAAATAGTCTTGAAGAGGCCTTTCCCCAGCTTTTAAAGTTAACTTATCTTGTCGTAATTATTCCAGCCACAAGTTCCTCCGCGGAACGTGCTTTCTCATCTCTGAAGCGCATCCATACTTATTTGAGAAATAAACAAGGTCAAGAGCGTCTCTCAGACTTATTAATTATCGCAATTCAAAAACAGTTATTGGTACAATTAAAACGTTCCCTTAAGAAAAAGAGACGATTTGATTTAGTAGAGCGCGGGAGCGCGCGGGCGATACGTTTGCAAGTTCACTTCACATTTACTCTGTGTGTTTACTTGAGCGAATGAATATTGCGAGTAAAAAATGTATGCTTTTTTAAAGATTTTTAGTGAAAATTGAGGATAATAGTGTTCCTTGTGATGAATTGAAGTGTGTTAAAGTGCTAATCGGCGAGGAAAAGGTAAAATCTTTAAACTTTGTTGAGAAAAAACAGCTCATATCCACGCCGAAACCGACGCCTGATCTGTGTATTTCTCAGACGAGTAAAACCCACAAACGGCAATTTAACAGATCTGTTTATAAAACTCATTAGATTGTTGGCTGCTCACATACCAATAAGTTATACTGTTGGTGCTGCATATTCTTTTCCAACGACAAAACAGCTTGGAATGCTACTGGATATGATGATTTAAATAACTTATCTGGAGCCATTAAAAGGCATATGAATTCTCAAAAACCATATCTTGGGCTTGCCCTAGTTTGGAGCCCTAGCTTCGCAACTGCATCAAGGTTTTCAGTAGTCTTAACCATCAGCAACGACTCATTGACGACACCATCTTTGACGTAAAACGTATTGCTAATGCATTATTTTCGCGGTTATTTTTATCTCCATCTTCCATTAGAGTAAACCATTTCACGTCAGATTCATTCATATCTTTGACATTGGAACTTCGTACTGATTGAATCATTGCTTGAATTATTTGATTTTGAATTTCAGGTGAACGATATATTGCGTTTTGTGGTATATGAGTGAGAAAGTCGTTCAAATTTTAATCTTTCATACATCTGTATTCAAATAAATTCTGAAATAATCCTTGTCCTTTTTCTTCTTCCAAAATATAATTTCCACGCAAAGCTAATTCGTTGACAATTAGAAATTGTATTACTTCAATGATAGACTTCACGTATTATCTATATTTTTCTAATACTTTTTGATTTATTAACGTTTCAACACTGCTAGATGTAGATATTCTTTGTAATTTCTCCTGCCACATAGACATAGCTTGAATATGAGAAATTGATTTTTCATGTTTTGGAAAACCAGTTTTATAATCAGTGGCATTTATCCATTTTCTAAATCCTGTGGAAGTGTACGAAACTGTTTACTTCCATGAGGTAAAAATTGCTAGCATGGATAGCAAAAAGCAGCATCTTTCTCGACAGAATACTGCAACCATTTATAACGCTTGAACCAATCGAAAACAAAGACCCTGTTATGTTGTTTTGGATATGTGTCTAAAACAACTTGTTTTATTGGTTCTCCGATTTGTGCAATATCCGAAGGAATACCATAGCGAACATTACCAACATGTTTTGACCAACCTGTTGCCATGGAACTAGGAGTAGCGATTGCATTTTGTGCTTCCACCTGTTTTGAGCAGTGAGGTTCTTCCTGGACAATTTGCTCTTCAACTCTTCGCTTTTTTCCAAAGGAAGCCCGTATATCCATCGCGAAATCAATGAATCTTCAATTTATAGCAATTAGCAATAAAAATAACAATTGTATCGATTTTTGACTAAAACACCCTTTACCGTACACTTCACTTAACCTAACTACAAACAATCGTAATCAATCTCTAGTTTATGTTTATTTTAGTTTAAAAGGGGATTCCCCATACCATAGATTGCAATATAGCCCATATTGCAATCTATGGTACGGGGAATCCCCTATGCATCACAGATACTCCCTAAGGCCCGCCACATACATACGGAATCCGTTTCGGGATTCCGTTTCGATATTCCGTTTCGGAATTCTGAACGCAGGGAGTCCATATAAAGTCTATGACCCGTCACACACGTACGGTAGTTTTCCGTTCGAAATTTTGCGGGCAAAACGGGATTCCGTATGTGTGTGGCCGACCCGTTCGGGATTCCGAAACGGAATCCCGAAACGGAATTCCGTATGTATGTGGCCGGCCTAATAGCACAGTTTACTTAAGCAAAAGTTTACTTTACAAAAGTTTCCTACTTTACAAAAGTTTCCTTTAATTTTTCGTCAAATTTCCGTCAACTTCGGACTTTTCCATTTTTTACGATTATTTGTATGCAACTTGCTATTGAATTTGACGTAAATTTACTGGTTTACTGCCCGAATCAGAATGCAAATTCACTTCAAAAGTTGACTAGAAAAAAGTTATCGTCAATTTTCAGGCAAATTTTATGTCAATTTATTGTTAATTTGACTTGAAAAATTGTTAAGTATTTTTTACCGTCAAATTGTAGACAATTTTATGTATAAATTTGCTTACCTTCTGAAATGGTTAGAACGAACATTACCGACTTTTTTTTCGTAAAAAGTTACCTTTAAATTGAAGAAAAATTAACCGCAAATTTTTATTTTTTACTTTTGCTGTCAAATTGTCGGCGAATTCGGGCAGCAAATTTCAGGTAATTTCAAGCTAAAGTGGCTATTAGGGTTATAATTAAATAGACCCATCGCTTCATGTGATGGCGCTTCAAAAGCTTCAAATTATTAGGTATAATATGAAATGAATGTCACAAACTATGGTATGTTCGGAAAAATTTAGATACCTATCGCTACAATTTTTTTTATCTCAAACTATGAACAAACGACTTAATTATAATAATTTATCTTAGTTTTTGGTATTTCTAAGGTAGGGTATTGTGATTTCAAGGTAGGGCATTGCCCCACAATGCCCCCTCCCCCCTAGTTACGGCCGTGACAGGAGCGCGCGAAGAATTTACGTGGTAGAGCCACGCTTCAGCTATATTATGGTTGTGGCACAAATGGGTCGGCTCAACAGAATATCAGCTTTAAATAGCATCTTAATGTTGGTGTATTTTGTATGGTGAGTGTAGAGAACCGGAGACCCTTTTTTGAGTAAGTTGTCCAACCCCCTTATTTGATTTTCGAAATGCAACTATAGTATAGAACTTATTAAAAGAAGGTGTAGGTTGGCTACTAAATTAGTTATTTCCTTTAACAATTCAGTTAAGTTTTCTTGCACGTAACAAACATAATATTGAATAAGAATTAGTGTGTATTTAAAATTAATAAATATTTTACTAAAGAAAAATTCTTCGGAAAAAGACGATTTCTTATTTTTCAAGTTTCATGATTTGATGTAACCAAGTTGAAAAATTAAAAACCGAATTTCAGATAAGTAAATGTTAATTTGTACCAAATAATATTGATAATAACACTAAGCATCTTGTTTTGTTTGTCATTTAATTTTTTAGCTAAGAACTTTGTTTAGGGGAAATATAGAGATATTTTTGGTGGTTCTCTGGGAGTTCTGGAAGTTAGATCTTGTGGCTAACTTCTCTGACAGTTGGCGACACTGTGGGTAATAGTACCGTGCGTTCACCGTAAGATGTCCCCTGCCTTGGGAAATGGCAGCATTGTTCACGGTGCTGCCAACAATATATAGAGCATTTACCCCACTTGGTGGTTGCTGGCAAAATTATCTAAACTTGAAAACCCTGATTAATATGTTTTACTTGCTTATTTAAATAATATACAGTTAGTTATAAGACTAGTAATGTTGTGAATGATAACACAATTTAATTTTAAATTATTTATTGATTTATTTTTTCCGACAATAATTATGGTCGAAAGGAACAATTCCAGACATACTCGTATCACTGTCACTTTCATAAACGTCGTTATCATCATCTGTCGTATCCGAATCTGTGCTGCTGTCATTTCCTAATTCAATTATGAATTTATCAGTAATATCATCCAAACAGCCATCAAGTACATAAAACTTGTCTTCTAAATTTTTTACGTGTTCACACTGCTTTTGCCAATCCTGAGGGTTATAGATGAAAAGCTTCAGTTAACTTCACGATATTCCCAGCTTCTTGGCCGACATTATTGCTGGCTACTCGTCTCTTTAAAAGACTCCACATAAACTCAATCGCATTTAAATCGCAGTGGTAAGGGGGCAACCTAACCACTTTATGGCCATGAGAAAGCAATAATTGGTCAGCCTCATAATCGGCGCTTCTTTGTGCTTTTATAATTTTTATAAAGTTCTGCTTTCAGCATTGTTGGTATATAAGACAATCCCTTATTTGTTATCCAATTTTGCATTTGAAGTTTTGAGGAACTCATAGTAGGTGCTTTATTTACTTGTACGGTATGATAGGGAGCGTTATCCATCACGACTAAGGAGTTCGGAGGCAAATTGGGTATAAGTTTCTGAAAGCCATTTTATAAAATTGGTTCTGTTCATGTCGTCATGGTAGTCCCCTGATTTACTCTGTGATTTAAAAATCAATTGAGCATTAGGAATAAACCCTGTTTCTCCACCTGCATTAATAATTATCCACCGCGTTCCAACAGAATCACTTATTATTACTCCGTCCTCGTCATCTTTTGCCAACATTTTTCACTGCATACGATGCGTGAATGTATGTTTCATCTAAGAAAACTATTGGCCGACCATCTGCTCGATTTTGCCTCATAGTAACGATATACTTGCGTCTCCATGCAACTATGTCGTGCCTTTCCATTAAAATTTTCCGTTTCGAACCACACTTTTATACTGAAATCCAATTTGTTTTAAAATTTTCCACAAAGTCGTTCGACCTCCACCAAAGTTTATGTCATTCTTTAATTCTACAAGTAATTTATTTAAACTAGGAACAACTTTTCTTACAGTATACATTTCATGGATTTTGTTTCTTATTGCGCATAAATCGAAATCATCAAGATCCACCGTTTTACGTCTTTGACGGTGTTTTCCAGGAGACTTGAGTTTTTGAGATGTAGAGGCAGCAGCTTCACCTTCTTTAGATATT
This sequence comes from Parnassius orleans, assembly GCA_029286625.1. Taxonomy (NCBI): domain Eukaryota; kingdom Metazoa; phylum Arthropoda; class Insecta; order Lepidoptera; family Papilionidae; genus Parnassius; species Parnassius orleans. The sequence goes on from JAGSMP010000133.1 coordinate 3,169,693, forward strand.
CTACTACGGTTTTCTCTGACATGCCTGAAATAGACACCAAAGTACCATTTTATAAAATTACATATTTATAAAATACAAATACAGACATTATGATAAAAAGTAAATTAAATTAACTGAGATACGTACTTTTTATTTTAATTGTAATGTTAGTAATTTCTTATTATTACCCATACTAAAGGCATTTTGCATGAAGCTGGCATCCCTATTTTACTAACCTGTCATGGCGGCGACGCGAGTTCGCACTTGATTGAGTGGAATTAACAGGGCTTGATTTGCCTTTTTCTCTCACAAAAGGCACGCACCTTCAACACAACCTCTTGCACTGCTTCTAAATGGTTTCGGCATAATTAATTCGGAATATTTTAAATAATAACACAAAAACGAGCGCAGCTAATCACAACTGACAACAGATTGACAAGCACAGTGCCAACATCACAGCAGGGGACATCTTACGGTGAACGGTCTGTAGTGTTCTATTTTCTATGTGTATCTACTCTGTGGTTCTGTGTTTGTCTTCAAGCTTCACTCAAAAACGTAGTGATTATATACTCTTTGCTTCACTCCTTCACTCATAGCCTTCACTCTTGTGCCTGCTCGGTCATTTTAAAGACCGCTCTGTACTAGTTCATTACGGACAGTGAACTAATTCATTCTATTAGTTCTATATGCTCTATTCGGTCATCAGTACAGTACAGTAACAGTCAAGCAGTTTAAACTGTATCTATCTGTATGGAATGGTTGCCTTAGTCAGTCAGTCTCAGTCGGTCGATATCTGTTCGAATCGTAATGTTGTTCACACACACACACTTCACAAACTTGATAATTAATTTCTTGGTCAAAATACCTACCACCTAAGGCCTATTTGCTTGCTGTGCCTCGAGCTAACGGAGTGTTGGCCAACCATCCTACCAACGGCCATCATCACCGTCGGGCTTGGGTATCATCGGCTCTATCTGCTAGCTGGCTGTCTACGACCCTGAAGGAACAGCGCTTGGACTTCGCCCCCTACGTTTAACCAGTGATCCATTTCCTAGAAACTTACTTTGTACGTTTGTGGAAGTAAGATAAATAAAAAATAATTTACTATAAATCTTGACTATTTTTAAGAACCCACCTACTTCTGAACCACCTAACGGTAACGGTTTTACTTGACGGTTTCGGAAGGTTCATGAAATTGAGACGAAAGGCACTGAATGTTTTCATAATTAAGGCATAGTTTACGAAGTGTCGCAATAGAATCAACACCGGTAACACAGGATGCGAGAACAGTCGCATAGCACGGTCATATGTTGTGTAACAGAATATCTTTTTTATTTTTCATTGTGATATTACTTTGTGTGTACATAAATTGTTAAATAAATAAATAAAGCAAATTAGTGTTGAAACATAATTAGCATTAGTGAAATAAAATGATATAAGCATAGCATGTCAAAAATAAAAGCAACCAATGACGCCATAAGTGTTAAAACAATAATAAAATCACATAAAATACTCCTACATCGTTGTTATAACAAAACTTCAATTTTACACGATCGCGAGTGCGAGTGCCAAAACGAAGTCTAGCAAATGTTTGTTTGTATCTATTTATTAAGTATAATACGTACAATTATTTGCGAACACAGCGAGTCTCGCTTCTTTTCGGATACATAACATGTATCCTTCTTTAACGTCTCATTTCAACGAGTTCGGTTCATTTCGATCAATGTTATGCCTCCTCGCGAAGTAGATCGAAGTTGGACGAGGCGAATAGTGTAGAGAGGTACTTCGATTCGCTTCGTGAAATCTCGCTTCGCCTCAGGCGACTTCCGGTCGCTGTTGGTATTTTGCGCCCGAGTCAAAGAACTTCGTGAAGTGGCCCGAAGTTACACGAAGCGTCTCACTAAACTACTCGGCGTACGCCGGTTATATATTAATTTTTTATACATAAATATTAAATATGTAGCTTTATACATAATTATTTATATATGGTTAACGCATTGTTGTCGTACTGTTCACACAATTAGGTACCTATAGGAGCTGTCTCTTGAACGTTATTCATGTTAAAGGTGCGGGCGACTCAAGGCGAGAGATCAGGCTCTTCGCGAAGTAGCACGAGTGTGTAGACACGTTCTTCGGACTTCGATCGACTTCGACGAGAGCTTCGTCAAAGTTACTTCGCGAGTAGTGTAGAGGAGGCATTAGAATTTAGCATTACATTGGCTCTTGTCCGAATGACATATTCACCGACTGTTTCGTTCGTTCGCTCTCGTACGCTCTCATTCGCAAGCGCGGCGGCGGTTTGGCATCTTGCGAGTGTAGGTATACGAAAAGAGCTATTAGAACGAATACAATCTGCGTTTGGAAACGTTTCTTCTAGTACAGTGCTAAGATACGTTTCCTATTCTTTCATCGTTCATCATTCGCGAACTACACATTACACAAGACTTCTCAAATCTTAATTCAGTTCCTTCTTCATCAAATCATCAACTCTCTTGTTAAGCTAATCTATGTCAGCAACTATTTTTTCTGTACTTTTATTGTTACTACTTTTTTTCATATTGCTACTTAGTACTTAAGACTTACATGTCAGTGTGTTATTTAGAAATAAGGTGCGGTCACAAAATTCAGGTTTACCGTCTTTTGTATAATTAAATTTTTAAGTCCATACTAACATTTATTGTTTTGGAATATAAAATTGGTTATAACAAAAGAGTGATTAGATTACAGTGTTATTATTCTCTCATGGAGATTGAACACTAGTGTCATTGGGCAAGACCAATCATCCGTTTCGTGCATGTGTACAACATAATAGAAGTCACTTTCGAATAATTTGTTTGTGATCGGCAAATAATTCACGACCTGAACCTGATCAAAATACAAGTGACAGAAGTGTGGTAGTGAATTGTGTAATTCCGACATTTAGTAAAAAACATCGTTTTTGGTGACTGCGGTTACACCTGTTTTATATTCACCGGAAAAAACAACAAATGTTATTTTAAGGTTTTTATGCAATTTATTACATGAATTAAGCATTAAAGTATAATAGTGCTGATAATATTTTACTAAATTACCTTGAAATCATGTTTTGAATTATGTGATGTGCCATATTAAACATTTCAGTATGCATCATACTGTGTGTAGGTGTAAGACAGCTCTTCCTACTTTTTCTTAGACTTGTTCATAAGTACAGAGATGAAATAAACAGAAATAAAATAAAGCATAAAAGACAAACTATAATCTGTTATCAGCTGTATGCATTCAAGAAAAAGCATTAAATCTTATCTGGAAAAAAATCATTGCATATTAATATTATATTATAAATTACGAAGGGTACCTACTTAATTATTAAAAGTTTGATTTACGATAAGGCAAATAATATGATTTGTATCTCTAAATTATATAAAAAAAATAGTATTGAAGTAACATGTTTAGTTGTTTTTCATTACTAGTATTTACACAAGTCTATAAAATATTTAAAATGTCCTTGATACATAGTTGTCCTATTTTTAACAAACTTATATCCAAATACTCAAATGCTACTCAATTTTAAGACATTCAAGTATTTGGGCATTAGCCCCTTTTCATACTTGTTTTTAGTGAGATGTCATTAATTTTCAAAAAAAAAGTTATATCCTTTTAATTATTCTTAATAAATACATGACCATAATGATGATGTCTTTTCTGGCGTTTATGCTTCTTTGTTTTATATTCTTTATTCAAATTATTACAGTGCAGGTATAGAGATAATCTCGTATTATCATTTAGTGAAAAGAGAGAGAGCAACTTAAAACATTTCTTTAATTGACATTTATTTTTATGTATACGGCTGTTTATGTCGACTAAGTTATTAGTTTCTGTTAGTTTCAATTACTTGAAGGTGTAGGTCCTGTAGTTTTTTAGTTATGAGGGGTTCAAAAGTGGCTTAAAATAGTTTGTGTAATTATACACACTGCTTTTGCATCACCCTTTTATCTTGGCTGATACATGGTCATGTGTCTAGATTCTGCTTAAACCAGTATAGCAATAATTGTTCCTTATGTTACACACAATTTAAATTTAATATGGTTAGTCTTTTTAGGTTGTTTATGGGTCAAAACTAGCTAGCCTTAAAATTCCATAAAATATAGTCAATGCTATAGTTGACACAACTTGCAAGCTTACTGGCTGACAATAAAAATATAATAAGTTAACCTGCACAATTAATATGAATATTATGTAAAACTTGACTAGTAAACTCTTTGGCTAGCTTCTTAAACTAGAAATGTTGGAAATCCAAACATCTTTTACTTTTATTTTATTATACATTTTATTATGCTTCCTCTTTAGTAAAACTTATTTTCCCTTTGAAAGCTTTGACATAATATCTAAAAGTTTTAGCCAAACTTAAACAATCTAGTTGCCTTGGCTTATTGCAATAGATTATATTTTGATACTGAATGTTATGTTGCTCAGATCTATTTTTAATACTATGGAAATCAAGGTGATAATGTTATTTATGTAATGAATAGGCAGATAGTTTCCTTATGCCTCATCAGGAAAATAAAATCATGTTGAAGATTTTTACGATACTAATTTATTTTACAGACATCAGTAAATATTAGTATTATTGTCAATATCACTCTAAGTATGAAATTTCATTTGAATTGTAGTTTCAATAAATTATAAATTTAAATATTCCAATATATTACACAGTAGGTACTACTCGTATCTAGATTAGATTTCACATTTTGTTTTACACCGCCATCAGCATGTAAAGGTCCTTAAAAGTGCCTTCTAAAATAAATATATGTAGTTAACTGATATGGTTTACCTATCTAAATTTTGTTTATTTTATTATAATCGATTTGAGCAGCCATACTCCACCAAATCTAAGATATACATTTTGACAGCTGTCACATTTATTGGACTAGGCCTTCCAACTGAAAAATCGGTACCTACAATATTAATTCAATTCTTAAGAGATATTGATTCTTTACAGTTAGTAATCATTTACAGTTTTTTCTAGATTAATAAAGTTATACAAATTAAAGACTGCAGACTAGATTTGAAAACAAATTTATTGAATCACTTTCATTACAACTAGAGCTGATTATACTGAGCTGTCCTCGTCATCATCATATTTGTTTACATTAATTATTATTTGATTGTCTATAATACATTCAATATGAATGTCTCTTTCATAGTCTTCCATAACATTTTTTTTTGTTTTCTCCATCACTGGCCCAGCGATCAATTGTGTAGTAGTTGTAGTTTCTACAAATCCCCCTCCGGCAGATCCCACATGACAATTTATGAGGCGCCCACCTTTTCCCACAGGCATGTATCATCTGTCTGTGTGTGGTTGACATTTAGCCGTGTTTCATCAATGAATATAACATTGTCCCAATTGGTTATGTTTTTAACTTCTTGTCAAAATGTTATTCTTTGCATTTATGTCTCTAAATAATTATTTTGCGTTTGTCAATTTTTTGTAATAGGAGCCTAAACTTACTTCATATAACTTACTCGTAACTTCGCCACAGTGGGATTCACAGAAATTTAAAAAAAATTAGACTTGTTTAATTCATGATTCATATAATTTATGCAACTCTAAAAATAAAAATTTAAATAAACAAATAATAAAATAAAAAATGTAAAGGTTTGATTAATTAAATACTTTTATCGATTAGTCGCATTAGCATGAATTTGATTCGTCCAAATACAATGGTAAGGTGCATAACGGCATATCATTTAAACAATGTCAAGCATAAAAGTTGATTGTGGTTAAATTTTTTATATTTTGTTTTGTTTGAAAGGTTCGAGTTTAAACTAGTAACTTCATTATTCTTTAGATTTGCGTAAAAGGTTATTTTAAATCGTGTGAGAACGCTTGTTCAAAGATAATGCGAAATGATTAGTGATAAAAGTCAAAAGGTATTTCTTAGATTTGGTTGAATATAGTGGGTCAGCTAGTAGTTTAGTTGAGTAAAAAAAATTTTGTATAGCACAGGCAAGACTACCTGGCTTGAAACCCGCATTTATAGAATGTGTGTGAAATATTTCTAGCTATGCATAGAACAAACCCAGAGCCCCTGATAGTGAGCTACACCACACAGGTCGTCATAAAATAAATTCATTTTTGTTTTTAAGTTGAAAATGTCATGGTATGTTTATGTGAAGTTTAAAATAGGAAAACATAGAAGAGGCGTAGTGTCTCACAAGTTTGCTTGTCAAAAGCAGTTAAATGAAAACCTGTACGGTCTGTTGTAGAAAAACATAAAAGGGCAGTAATTATTAAAAAGTGGAGATGTCTCGTCTACTTCACACAAGTTTAGTTCTTACTAAACTTTGCGACTAATGCAACCCTTAATTAGCTCTGTTGCAACCACGAAGCAAATACAAAGAGGAGATGGCATAAACAACTGTGCACTGTGATTCTAACTAGGTCCTGACGTCATCACAGTGGGCGTGGCTTTACTTAGTATACTGTCAGCGTTCGTCCTGTGCGCTTATGTGTCTAAAATCGCAAATCGGTGTATTTTCGTAGTATTAAGAAGAAAAGGATGAAGTATTGTGTTTTATCGTGTAAAAACTACTCAGATAGACGCTCTGATACTATGGATTGCATCACATTTCATTTGTAAATAATTTTATACCTAATTTATTAAAAAGGTTCTAGAAAAATCTCTGCGTCGGCTTTCAAATGTAATTAAATATATTCGACACTAGATGGCGACACTTTGTGTCATGGGAACTAAAAATATACAGGTATGTAGAGCTCAGTATTGGTAAAATAATCACACGAAGGTGTTAAAATTTGTTTTGCATTCAGTCCAAAAGAATTTTTAATCGCCAAAATATTATTGTTATAGTTTTTATAATCATTTTGTGAACAGGCCGCCATCTATTGTCTAGGTAGCTAAACTACATTGCAACATCGATATGGAACGATGTGAGTAGTTTTACTATTTATCGGTAGATCGAAAATAGTAAAGTGGGCGGGGCTTAACATCCCCTCACCCCGCAAATTGTCACGCGTTGTTACATAGTGAAATCTAATTACAACACCTCTTTTTTGTATTTGCTCCGTGGTTGCAACAGCCCTGATTTGGGTACGACATGACAACATGAGCCGTGGTAGCTCAGATGGTTAGCGCTCGCTGTAAGTTACACAGTTCGCGAGCAACCCGGGTTCGATCCCCGCCGGCACCAATGAAATTGTTAATTGCAATTTTAAGTGCTGATTTACCACGTGCTCGGCGGTGAAGGAAAACATCGTGAGGAAACCTGCATGTCTGAGAAATCAAAAAAAAATATTTCGAAGACATGTGAAGTTCGCCAACACGCATTGGGGCAGCGCGGCGGACATTTCCTTGCCCTAAAACCCTCTCAGAAATGAGAGGAGGCCTGTGCCCAGCAGTGGGACGTATATAGGCTGTAACTTTATGACAACATGTAATATTCCTAACAAACCTACTACTTTATAGATAAGTTGATGCTTACCTTGCTGCCATCGTCACTATTTTTAATAAATGTTGAGCTACCATAAAACCATTCAATTTAGGTATATTGTCAGATTAACCTTTTTCATTGCCAACTTCCATGTTAAATTGTTAAAATTAACCTCTTACAAACTTTTTAGATTAGATAGGAAAAAAATTGCGAAAAACCGTGTTCGACCGTTGCGTACGTAGGTGAATAGCTAAGCGCTCATACGCACTATGCGGCTAGCCGTACGGCTGACGCAAGCAAAAATATATACGTAACATCTATTTCTATGCGCACTGTGATGCGGCTACCCGCAAACAGCTCCGGTCGCTCGGAGGGCTGCAGCCCGAATGGCGGCCAACCGGACGGTTTTCGCACTGTGCGGCTCAGTTTGCGGTATGGCACATCTGCCAACTCGGAAAAATTACGACTCGAGTTAACTCGAGTTGAAATTCACGCAACTCGAGTTTAAACTCGAGTTACGCAACTCGAGTTAGCAGTACGAAACGGAGTAAATGATTTGTTATAAATTACTTTTTGTAAATTTGTTTTTCTATCTAGCTCTTTGGTGGGTTGGGATAACTATAATTACGCACGTTGCGGGCAGCCGCATTCGCAACCGCATTCCGCGATCAGCGGGACCACTAGCCGCATTGCGGTTACCCGCGTAGTGCGTATGAGCACTAATACTAAGCAGTGGGGGACGGGACGGACGGAATTCGCGCGCTCGTCATCCGTCACACCACGAGCCCGCGAATTCTGGGGAATTTGAATAACCGCTCCGAACTTCTCGTTGTTATAAATTTGGTATTACTGCATGTATTGACTTGAAACAATAACTAGTACGTAAAATAATTATAGTAGATATATTTAAATACCAAAATTTTATCTACTTGTCAGGCTCATTGATCTTGATGGATTTCACATATTCTTAAAATATACAAAAATGTTTTATGATTAAAGCTTATGGTTTAAGCTTTTTTCATACAACATTTTTGTATATTTTTTTAGATCACTTGAGGTTAGTGGTAAACAAAGAATATTAATTAAACCATATTATTCAGGTTCTGTCAGAAATACCAAATCAACAAGGACAGCTGTGTAGTCCGATTTATGTTTTCATATTTTTCTGGTCAGGCTACCTAGGCTGTATGTATGATCAGTATTAACATTTGTGTAATGAATGTTCATGTACACAAAGAGTATGTACATTAACTACTACGCTTGAGCATAGCCATTTTTTACAATTTTAAATTTACTAAATTTAAGATTCTCTTTGAATTTAATTAAATAGATGGTCTTTTGTTCTATATTGTGACATACACCCGTCATTTGGCAATTAAGTCAAAGGCGGGTGCTATGTCAAACTTCAGATAATAATATAAACCTTTTATTGCTTCTTTACAATTATAATTTTAAAAAGACTTCTGGATCTCCTGTCAGTATTTCTATTTTGTGTTGTCTCATTTTTATGACACTTAAATTCTACCCTTTTTTTAGATAAATTTACCCCCTTGTGGGAAACTAGCTATGGTGGACTACTACAGAACATTGGGTGTATCAAAAACTGCTACTGAAGCAGAAATCAAGAAGTCGTATGTATCTCATATTTTGTGGCTTTTTATTACATTTTGAGAATTTAAAGAAAAAATGGTTTAAAATTTAATTAAAGATCCTGTATTTTTGTAGTTCTGGATTCCTGTATTTTAACATTTTGTTTACAGTATAAATTAACTGTTATTTTTTTGTACACACAGTTATAGAAAATTAGCTCTGAAATGGCATCCTGATAAGAACCCTGATAATGCAGATGAGGCTAATAGAAGATTCAAAGAAATATCTGAAGCCTATGAAGTCCTGTCTGATGGTAAGATTTTAAAATGAGTTTGTATCTACATATATGCAGTATTAACTATGAATTAACTTTAAGATAAAATAGAAAAAAATCTGATAGCTTCAAATTTATTTGTAATAAATAAGTCACATAAAAAGTCTGCATAATTGTATATGGTTTTCAATATCCTAACCATAACAACAATATTTTTCCTTACTCAAAAGCAAAATATATTTATTTTGAATTTGTCCACACAAAATCCTTGACAGGTAGCAAATTCTTGGTAATATTTATTATGCCTTTCCAAAAATATATTTATTATTTAAAAAAAAAATTATATTAACTCCACTACCTAGCGTTTCTATAATGCATTTAATTAGAATTGGATTTCAAAGTTTCATAATTTAACTAAAATATTTAAACATTTAAAGCAATAAATAAAAGAAAAATTGTAACCTAAAATATAATTAGAAATTACAAGAAGTATTATTATAAGATTAACTAGACTAATGTTAGTTATGAAATCATCAAGTTCTTTATTCTCCCTTTGAACATTATTCTTCATATTTTAAGTAAACTTTATTATTATTATAGCCAACGGGAAGTTATGTTATGTTTCCACCATATAGCCACCTCTTTTGCATGTATGCACATTCTCATAATAAGTGTACATTATAATCTTGTTCTTGGGTAGAAAACAAGCGGAAAATATATGATGCACGGGGTTCCAGTCACCACAGTCACAGATATCAAAGCAAGAATGGAGTTAATGGGCACCGACACTTTAGCTTCAAGGGGTTTTTTGGAGAGACGCCTTTTCATCGATTTTTTGGTAGTTGTCAATTTAATGTAGGGCTAGTTGTCAATTTAATATTATGAATATTATCATTTTATTCCAATAAAATATTTTTCTAAATTATATAAATTATTATTATTGAGCCATACATATATTACTTGTTTCTTTGATGAAATATCTTATTTACTATTTATGTGCGGCAAATTCATAACAAGACTTCTTCAATCCATTACATTAGAAAAAATATTAGTGATATTGTTAAGCTTAACATTTCATCACTGTGGGTTGTTGGGGGGTAATAACTTCTCTGTTAGTTTTACATTTCATTGTTTAATAACTGTTTATATATATATATATATGTGATGTGTATCATGCAATTGTAAAATGGGACACAAAGTGATAATATTCAGATAAATATTAAAGCAAATAACAATTCGATTTGGTTATTGAATTAACTACTAACAATATCAATATTTAGTGTGAACTGTGACTTGGTTTCAATTGGAAGTTTCATTACTGCATGACATCACTTAACAAGGGGGGCCCTATCAATAGATATCGATTCTAATGTTAAAATGATTTGTGAATGTGGTGTGGTGATTGATCCTTTTTTATAATATTATTTTATTAAACTAGAATATTGATTAATTTATTTCGAAAATTTTATTGATAAGGCCTTAAACATTTTGCTTTAGTATTCACTATTTCAATATTTTGTTGATATGACATATAAACGACACGTTTTATTTAAATCCATAAATTCTTAGCCAGCCGGTCAGGTTCTACAAAAAATAAATGAAATAATGAATTTTAATAACCTTTGTTTAGTTATCCCACAAATAGTAGTTATATACCTTATCTATTACAAATATAGTTATGAGAGTACTTGTTTGTTTCTCTAAAATTAGTTAGAATCATTAGAGGAATACATATCATCATGTTGCTACAAACACATGAATGTTTTAATGACATCACCAAGTATAATTTAGTTAAGCAAATACATGTGTCATGATAGTTTAATAGGAAACTGATAGTCAATAAAAACATTAACCTCTTAAGTTGAATGAATAATTTATGAAATACTAGCGATTATTGATGATTTCTAAATCTCGTTAACAGCGCCACCTACCGGCCCAAATGTGAATCTAAACCATCTATGAACCCATTCAAACACAATATATTTCATCAAAATCGGTCAAGCCGTTTTTGAGTTTTAGCGAGACTAACGAACAGCAATTGATTTTTATATATAGAGATTTTTAGATGCCTAGGAGAAAAATCTATATACCCAATGTGCCTTTATACAACATAAGTAGTATATATTACATAAAAAAGCAGCTCTATTAAAACCAATGATAAAAAAATTATATAAAAATATAATATAATTTAAAAGCAACCTAAAAAAAATACTAATGTTGCTATTGACATGTTACCATGTTACAGATATTAATTATATGACATAAGTAACTTTTTATAAATGTTTGCAAGTACAGTTTCCTAAGTTTTATTTTAATTAAAAAAAAAACAAATTGACTGAGCTTGAATATTCACTGACTAACAAAGTATCTAAACTTTTATTTTACTAAATTTAACCTCTGCATATTATTTAAAAAGTTAACAGAATGTATATTAAAGACAACCTTTTTTGGAGTTTTAAATTAAAATATTTTTTTCCTTTTGTAAGCTTAATAATTTGTTTAAATGCAGAAAGAAAACGGCGTGTGTATGATCAATATGGCAAAGAAGGTCTTAACAGTTCGCGTGGCCGTCGTTCCGCCGCCGACGACGACTATGAGTTTGGATATCACAGCTTCCCATTCACATTCCGAGACCCCGAGGAGGTGTTCCGAGAATTTTTCGGTGGCTCTCCGTTCGGCGATTTGTTTGCTGGTAAATAAATGAAAGTGTTTTTGTAACATCTAGTGTCTTAATGACGCATGCAAGATTCGTATACTGTAAACTTTTGGTTTTGTCCGGCTTACAAAAGCTTCGCAGCCATAAAATGGGCATTAGATCAAGCATCATGGTAAAGGAATCTGAGAGAGAGATGCATTTTACATTTAATACTAATAATCGTGTGGTGCAACTTTATCAAGGAAAGCAGACTGTCTTATTCATGACATATTACAGAGTCATATGAAAGTGGTTGGATGTAACAGTAGAGTAGAGAAACTGTGTTGAGGTTGCGGAAGAAAGAAGCGAGTGATGAGATGACAGTTGATAGAGAAGAATGGAATAGAAAGAAATACCTACTATACCGACCCTAATTAACTTGCGATAAAAGCTCGCAAGAAGATTGGCTCAAAGAACGAAAACACTCGATGGGCGACTATGATACGTTGTAAATTATCTCCAAAGGATCAAGTAAAACTACCACAACATGTTGTGACTATCTCAAAATGACCAGAGAGCAAAATGCTGTATTTTGCTATATTCCTTTCGTCACAAATATTCATTTATAAATTTTTGTACGCTGCAGATGGCATTGTCGTGCACATTTTAAATATTATTTTTATTACAAAAAAAACAATGTTTTCTACTATTATTGTTCACATAATGTTTTACTCTTACTGCTAGCATGTATAATGCAATAAAATATATTTATAATAATACAAAAGAACAAACTATGTTTAAAGTTGATACAATACAAAATGAATAAATATTTTGAACATTTTGACAGATTTAAATGGGCATGGATACCATCATCGGCATGGACGCAGGAGTCATCCGAGCACGTCACTCACTTCGTCCCTGTTCAGTCCGTTCGGGCTGGGATTGCAAGGTCTTGATGACGCGTTTACTCACGCCGCATTCAACGGGAACACGTTCACGTCATTTTCGACTTTCAACAGCTCGCTCGCGGGCCCCGGCAGCGCCAACATGAAGAGTACCACAACGACCACGCGCATTGTCAACGGAAAAAAGATCACTACTAAAAAGTGAGTACTCGATTATCAAATGATGAACCAATTAAGACGATACTTGAGCACCACAACGCAAAGCACGTGAAGGTCCAGCCCAGTCCAGTGCCTGATCGCTATCCGTTTCGTGTCGGACTATGAGAATGATGGAATAGAGAGTGCACCTGTGCTTGCACACTCACTTGTGCACTACAATCCTGTCCTGCGCAGATGGCTGGTCACCTTTGAGACTTGCCGCCGTGACCTAAATTCGGTCTGGATAACATTATTATTATTATTTGGTCGGCGTGAAGCTCATACAAACGTATTTTTCATTCTTCTGCCTGGATAATGTCATTAGTGCAAATATTTTTTACGATACATTCTATATCTACCATGTCCATGTTTCATACGTTTTTTTTCCATAAGTGAATTATTTTAAAATTGCTAAAATTACTTAACCTGTCCAGTTATATCGTAGTTCTATGACGACGATCAAGTTTACTTTATTTTAGCAATGTTATTAATAATTTTTTTAGGCTTCCTTATTTTATGTTTCCAGGGTCACGGAAAATGGACGAGAAACAATAATGTCTTACGAAAACGGGGTCCTTAAATCAAAGACTGTCAATGGTGTACCTCAGTCGCTTACATACAGTTAAACTGGAATAATAACTTACAACCAAACTTGATCCAAATGACAACCTGTACTCACCACTACAATGCGAGTTACATGTTCCATTTATCATTTAGTTTTTGCTTAGTTTAATGATAGTTTCCGATACTGTAAATTAATAGTGATGATAATATCAAAATAATATTTCTAGTTATACCTAGGCTAATGTCGCTTTTCATTTTAACTTTAATATTTTTTTTATTGCAATGAATACAAATAAAATTTTAAAGTAGGTTCATTTAAATATTGTAAAATATTCGTGTTACGTTCTTGGCACGCCCATTTTTGATCTCAGTCTCACGAACGAATCCTTGCTTTTTTATATTGTTATGCGATGTTTTAGTGTTCAGTGTTCATTAAAATATGCTAGTCGCAAAATGGCGGAGGATTATAGGATTCGATTTCACGTGAAACGCGGAATCAAATACGCCGTCTATATATTGCGGCAAAATAGATCGCTTGTAGACTACCTGGCGGCTCACGTAATTGATAAGTACCTAATGTGTGACGTCGGTATTCAGATAAATTAGCTCGTATTAAAATTAGTCAAGCTTTTTAAATATAAAACTTTAGTTTCTTAAACAGTAACTGCATTCTATTCGGTCTTGACCATTCTAATCACGTTCTTAAGCTCAAATAACGGTATATACATTTTAAATAACGAAATAATTACAAAACAGATGATGAAGAAATTTTGTAGATTGGATATTACAAGGCCCATATCTGTTGATACTAAATGGTTCATTTTTAGTTGAAGCGAACATTACATTTAATTTTTTAATTTTCTGTTGTTTGTAAAATGACCAAGATTTAAATATACTTACACATGTTTCATAATAATTACTAGGCCATAAATTTCAGGCACTTGAAGTAGATAGATATCCTTGGATATTGTTCTAAATATTTGTCCAAACATAAGCCAACCACAAAGATAAGATAACACGATATCGATAATGTTTACTTTCACATAGTAAAACGGTGGCTTATAAATTAGAAATGAAATATACTTGTTTGGAAAAATGATGATTTTGCTACATTAATTAATATTTAACAATTTCGCTATGCTATGCTAATCGAGTACTTAATTACATTGCAATGTTTCAACAAAAAGAAAACAAAATTATGACATTTGTTTGAACAAGTGGTGACCTTTTTCCTAAACAAACAAACAATCACGATATAGAAGGCAACAAACTTACTATTATAAGGTATAAAAGCTTATGTTTTATTACTTAATGTTTATGTTTATTAAAATTGTCCCTTTCAGTAATGAAAATGGTCATCAATTGTTTGTTTCGAATTTATAATATTTTCTGATTATTTTATGCATGTAGAATCTGTTTAGTTAAAAGGTGAACAATAGTTCTGATTTGTAGTGCCATTGCTTTAGAGGTGTTTCCCATTGAATATCATCAACTCTTTGTCAGTTTAAATGTACATACAATGTGTCTGTTTAAACTATTTTCATACAAAACTGATTTAATATAATAAGCACTGCAACAGTTAAAAATAAAGAAAATAATTTTATTGTATCTTTTATTTTCATCTTTTATTCTTAAAAATAAACGTTTATTTGATAATATTTTAACCATAGGTTCTGCAAATCAAGTCCTCTACCTAGAAAAGGTAGAAAGTATCCCAAGTACCGTCTTTGCTTTCGAATCGACTTTTTTTTGAGAATCGACCTACGGCCTCGTGGCCTCGCACTCCAAAAGTTCGGTTTTCATTCATGAAAAATATTAAGCTGGAACCATGAAAAGTCAAGATCTTTAGAACTCCTGGCTTACTGTAAAATTTAGCAACATTTGCTGGATTGCTGTTGCATGTGGTGTCTAGTTTCTAGCGCAGGATTTCCCATTCCATTTGCTTCACGCTAAGTTTACATTTCTCAATTCTCATCAGTTTCTGAACTAATCAGATTGCCGAGGATTACTATGAGGTAACTGGAAAGACCAGTTATAAATAGCAGTGCCTGCACGGCAAAGCTATTTTAAGTATGAGGGGTATAGCGAGTCAGTATAATTACAGGCTGCGAGGCACTTCGTCTCAGTCCTCAGAGGTGACAACGCAACTGTAGCCTTCTTTGCAATTGGCTGCAGGTCTTCATGAATTGGAACAACCACTTACCATCAGCTGGACTGTTAAGTTCGTTTGTCACTTCAGTTTTATAAAAAAAATGGCAGAACGCTTACTGCCTAAATATTAAAATCACTGTCCTATAGTACTGCCATTCTCGCCATCGCTCGATCATGGTATAAGTAGGTATGTACGGGTCACAATCAAAAATGTTATTTTCAATATGTTAAAATTTAGCACAGGATTTGAAGCAAGTGCACGTTGCAGGTGCGGCACGGCGTTCTCAAAAAGTGGCCGTTTATCACCCGCGCATTCACTGCGGCCACTTATATGAACTAGCTAGGGCGCAAGCCACCCGCGAGCTATCCGCGTCACCTGTCACTCTCGCGAGGTCACAGTCCAGTTACAGAGTTTGGTTTCAGACAGAACAGAAACCCTCAGACGATCCTCCTTTTCTCCTTTTCATTCCCACCTTCCCCTAATCAGAGGTGTCAGGTGTACCGTGCTGATGGGTTTCAAGGAGGATCTTTTAGCTTCACCAATACCTTGCAACATCAATCTCAACCTAGGACGAGCTGTAAAGTAGAGGGCATGCTCGCAGCCAGACCATCAAACCAAGGAAATGGTAAGAATAAATACACTAGGCCGTCCAAGCTTAGTGGGGCAGCACGGAGGCGTTAAGCCGCGTACGGACAGCGCGTTCCTGTGTTACGCGTAGTCGGAATACGCTATTCAAGCGTACATTGGATACGCGTACAGCTCCTGTACGGACCGCCGCGATCCTGAACGCGAGGTCAATCGATCCATAGCGCTACGCGAACCCCATCAGTCATCCGCCATGACTCCGAGAAACATAGCGGTTGCGTGCACCACCACTGCTGCGGCATTACTCATCATTCAACACATTTTAAATAAGAAAAAGAGAAACAAACGGAAACCTAGATGGTGCATGAAAAAATTGTATCGTGAAAGATTACAGTGTGTAAATAGGCTTATGCAAGATATAAATTTTGAAGAAAGTGGGAACATTGAAAATTTTGTGAGAATGACTTCGCAAGAATTTGAAATCATTCTTGAAAAGATTGAGCCTGAAATAAAAAAAAAACTAATTTTCGAGAAGCTATCACACCCAGAGAAAGGCTTTCCGTGACGTTAAGGTTCTTGGCCACCGGGGACTCATATACAAGTCCATGTCTACTATTGTTATTGAAGTATGTGATACAATTATCAAGGCTCTCAAGGCTCATGTGAAGGTAAGTTAAGCGTTTATGTTTATCTCCTTATTTATAATTTACTTAGAAATGAAACTTAAAAAAGATAAGAATTTTTGGAAATAAGAAAAATTAAAATTTTTGAAAGTTAGAATTTATAGAATTTTTATTAAATTATAATAAAAATAATTTTCTGAATTATTCTCCTTCTTGAATGTAACGTAATAATTCAGAAATTTCGTTTTGAGCATCCTCCGCTTCCCTTGGAGGTTCCGGTGCTGATGTATGTGCAGTTTGTGCTGGACTTGGCGTGTCGCGATAATTGCTTTGGCGCAAGGTAGAGTTGGTTAAGTTCGTTGAACAGGGACTGGTATAATACCCGTGTGATTGACCTGGTAATTGACCCATATCTGCTTCAAAAATAATATCGTATCGTATTTTTTCAATTCGTGCGCAATGTGGGTTTCAAAGAAGTGTAACAGTCTGCTTCCTTGGATAGATATTGTATTACACTGTGCTTGAGAATCATACTGCTTCTGTTAATTTTACATCAGTCTCATCGTTATTAAGGCGCCTTTATTTCTTAATGATGTGTTGTGCTGTTGTTGTGTGGAGGATGCAGAATTACTGGGTGTTTGTTGTGTGGACGATGAAGAATTACTGGGTGTTTGTTGTGTGGACGATGAAGAATTACTGGATGCTTGTTGTGTGGATAATGATGCATTACTTTGTGCTTGTTGTGGACGATGTAGAATTACTGGGTGCTTGTTGTGTGGATGATGTAGCATTACTGGGCGCTTGTGTGCATGAAGTCAAATCACTGGGTACTTGTTCATCGTTTGATATAGATTCATTCACATTATGTGTGTTGTTGTTGCTGGTAGTTATCTGAAAATTAAAAAGAAAAACATTAACTTCGATGAAATACTTTGTTACAGCTACCTGAGACTGAAAATGAATGGTTAGCCGTTGCAAAGAATTTGAAGAAAGTGGAACTTTCCTCATGCAATAGGCGCAATGGACGGCAAACATGTTTGCCTTCAAGCACCATTAAATAGTGGCACGGAATTTCACAACTATAAACATTTTTCTAGCATTGTATTGTTAGCCTTAGTTGACGCTGACTACAGTTTTACGTACGTTAATGTTGGATGTCAAGGGCGTATATCACATGGAGGTGTTTTAAAAACACTTCCTTGTACAGGAACCTTGAAAACAAAAGTTTAAGTTTACCGAAGCCTGAAATATTACAAACTCCTTACAATGTGAAGGTACCGTACCTATATGATTCTGTGTGATAAAGCATTTGCTCTAAGTGAATATACCATGAAACCCTTTTCGGGTAATCCAGAAAGAGGATCTATTGAAAGAATATTCAGTTAAGGTTTAGAATCAAGTCGCCTTAATATGGTGTGGGCGGGAAAGGGGTGGAGGGAGGTAGATTCGCCCCCACCTTTTCCCCTGCCGGACGTGCCTATTTTTTTAATATATTATTTATTTTATTTATTTTATAATATAATAACAATAAGGAGCACATTCACGTAAACTCGAAGCAACGGAATGACGCTTATGAAGCGAGTCGCGAAGTCGAGTATAAACGTAGTGATTATATTCTCTTTGGTCGAGTATATCTATTACTGATTACTGTCAATGTCAAAAGTTCCGTTCCGTTAGTGATTTATAAATATTTTTAGAAAATTATATTAAATATTTTGACGCAGCTCCGGCAGCTAAAATTGCATGGGGGCACTTCAGATAAGCCCCCTTGATCCCCCCACAGTGACAGACTCCTCAAATTCAGGCGACTTGATTCTAAACCCAACCCGAATATTCAATTATCGTCTTTCGAGAGCAAGGAGGGTAGTTGAGAATGCCTTTGGAATACTAAGTTCGGTGTTTCGAGTATTACGAAAACCAATGCTTTTGGAACCGGAAAAAGCTACAAAAATTGTATTGTTTATTTACACAATTTTTTACGAAAAAGCGGAATATCAAATATTTACGCACAGACCAATGCATTAGACTCTGAACAGCGAGGAGCATCATGAAAGTTTGTTGAAAAGTATCAATTCACTCAATAAGCAGGTATTTGACTGTTTGCCTGGCTACCTGGGTACACCTGGTACTGCACATACAGGTAAGTCGCGAAAAAATTCGCCCAAAAAAAAAGTGTTTGATTCAAATAATAATAATGACTATCCGTCAGCTAAGTTGATAAAGAATTAAGAAAAAAAAATGGCAGACACTTCTAAAGGGGTTGACATAGGGGCAAACCATAGACTTAGAATATACTGTCGTAAGTATATTCTAAGTCTATGGGGCTAACTACCCCAAAGATGTATTTTCAATAATTCCAAAAAAAGTGTTTGATTTAATCTGCCATTTTTACAGCGTGTTATTATATGTAATAAAAAATTCTCACAAATGGGCAGACAGTTTCTCCGGGGGTTAATAATTTTAAAATATTTAAATAAATCTGATCTACTCACTGGTTACACGCTCTACTACCAAGTAATTTCGGCATATTACTTGATGGGAAAAGCTTGCGCATCGCCGTAGGAATCCGACTAGGAGCGGCGATTTGTCAACCCCATCAGTGCCCCTGTGGTAGCAGCGTCGACGAGCTTGGGCTCCACGGACTTTCATGCAAGAAAAGTGACGGTAGTTTTTCACGGCACGGTTCTTTGAACGATGTCATCCGAAGGGCTCTTGTCTCTATAAATATTCCCTCGGTTTTAGAGACTTGTGGAATATTTAGAGACGATGGCAGGAGATCCGACGATATGATATTGGTCCCTTGGGAGAGAGCTCTAGTGTGGGATGCTACTTGCGTAGACACTTTGGCGGCCTCTCATCTCAGGGATACCTCGTTTAGAGTCGGGGTGGCATCAGAGGCAGCTGAACTGAGTAAGTGGTGCAAAAATGGTGTGGTGAAGTTCCTAAAGGAACTCTATCCGCGACTGGTCGTTGCTGCTAGTGATAAGAGAGCCAACTCTCTTCTTTTCTCGCTCAAAGGCTAAGTGTAGCCATTCAGCGAGGAAACGCAGCCAGCGTTCTTGGCACTATAGCACGCTGAATAGCACTGTATGATAATTAAGTTATAGTATAAATTAAAGATTAAATAAAAAAAAAATCTTGCGTGGACAGGAGACAAATGTGCTACAGGTCGTTATGAGTTATCATTCTTCGCGCTCCCATTGGCTGCAGATCGCGTGATCTTGTACAGCTGTACAGCCAGCATAGTATTTACTTAAAGAATTTTCGTCTAACCTTTAATGCGTATTGTGACTGTAACCACGTTTTCCTATAGTATATTTCATTACGAGTGCGGAAAGCCTGTCATTGCAAAGAGTTCCGACAAATGTCTACCCGAGCCGAGGCGCAGCCAAAGTGTACTGAACAACTATTTTAATACAGTTGCGAAAAAATGAAGCAATTTAATAAAATAATAAAACACAATAAACTCAACTAACTAATCATTTATTTCTTATAAAAGTTACAATTCACATATACATTGAAATTGGTACAGTTTTTATACTAACTGGGGAAGTTTTAGGTTGCATATTTACTGTTTGAGACAAACTATTATTAATTTTGTATGATTGTTCATGTATATTTGTCAAAGGTGTCATACAATTTCGGTTGCTAGTTGATGGAATTGGATCTGATGAATTATCAGTATTCAGTATTGTCATGTGAAGGAGACGGACTGGACTTTCAATTAATGGATTGCGTGAATTTTTCCCAGTTTCTAGTTTGTTGTTTAATGAATCAGCAATATAGCCTTCTGCAACTTTGTCTGACTTCCAACCTCCTAGTCGCTTTAAGAACGTCAAATTGGCTCCTGAAGCTGCCAGATAATGTAGCAGAGGTCCTCCTGAAGCTGTGCCCAGTATAATACTCAGCATCCGGTAGACCAAGAAACGTAGCTATTTCTGTTGGCATATTACCAAATTTGTTTATCCCGATTGCTTGAGCTGTACACTTCCCTTTTTGATAATTTTGGAAAAAACGGTCGGTTTTTGCTTTTTGGGACCGCTGATTCATATATTTTTGCACTATTCTAAGAAAATCTCCTTCAACAACAAAGCTTCTCGGTATCTTATTTTTTGTATTCGGAATCTTGATTAGTAGCATTTTCCATGGGCTTCAATATATTTTAAAGAAATATTGCTAACTCCTCTCTGCGGCAAGCTCCAACTACGCCAAAAATCAGCGCAACCTACAAAAAAGGATTTGATTAATATTTTTTAAATAATATATTGACTGTATTTTGCAATGTCGTAAACTGAATACTAAAAAAATATAAGTATTTATTAATAAATTACCTTTGTGGCTAAATAACGATCATCGGGAGCTTCGTTCAAAACCTTTTCACTTCATTCGATGTTAATATTTTCGACTTCTTAATTGTAAAACCGTCTGATTGTCGTTTTAAGAAAGCATTTAGTTTTGGGTATTCACTTATATCCACGTTGTTCCTTATTTTCAGCATACTTTTATCATCGAAAACTTCGACCATAACGTAGAAGGTTTTAATTTTGCTGAGAGTTCGGAGAAGTATGCCAACATAACATTTTCTGAACATCGATATATATGTACTACGCACTAGATTTGGCATTCCGAACATTCACTATGTTCAAATGAACTGTACTGCAATCCGTACACCTTTAGTGTCATTTAGTGTGGCCACAGACTAATATGATGCTTACGCATAGTGTGGCTTCAATATTCATAAAGTGTGGAGCTGCGCTAATAATACGAGATTTCAAATTAAAGTTTAATTAAACCTGAACGTAAATAATAAATCAGTAGTCAAATGAATAAATAGGTAATAATATTACAATAGAAAAAATAAATTTCTTCATTTAAATACCTACCTAATCTATTATGACCACAGAACACAAATACTCTCTACCAAGAGATTATGACAAAAATTGACCGCGCAGGCGCAACGCGCTTATATCAACTGCGCATGCGCGACTCTACTATCTCCCGCGCATGCGCGAAAACAGAGTAGTGCACATTAGCTTGCTACATATTTATTTATCTATGGTGCACATTTTTTGTTTGGAACAGCTTCTCTAGTACGTAGTACATATAACTCAATGTTTCTGAAAAACTATTTGCTTATTTCTCTTCTTTCCACGCAATAAATTCGTCGTATGTAGATATGTAGCGACTTTTGACTTTTGCGGTAAAATATTCTCCGAAGCATTTTGTGCAATTATACTGAGTTCCGGTGGTGTTAATTCAAATAAAATATCGTCAAAATTACTCATTTTGTGCAACAAACAACTAAACTAGCAAAGAACATTTTTGGAAAATGGCGCCAACCGTAAAAGAATATAAGCAGAGATTTTTTGTTTTCTTCACTCATTCTGGGTAGGCAAAGGAACTATGTCCATACAGCCAAGTCTTCAGTAGAATTTTTATTGATATGAAATGAAAATGAAAGGAGACAGTTTTTTGTATGGAGAATGGGCCACCAAAAACTGTGATGACTGTAATGAAATGTATGTAGATTTATTCCTTATAATCTCTAGATTACTATAGTAATATTAGTTGTACCATATATAAAGGAATACTGAGAAAATAACAATCAAACGGCAATCTCATTATAACCTAAAATCCCATACGGGCAACTGTCTAATAGTTTTTTATTGATATCCTATGTTATAATAGTGCACTGTGAATAGTAAAAAGTGTAAAAAAGTTGTAGGTTCTTCGAATTCTTAAGTACTACTTGGTGGATGGATTTTTTTTAGTAGTAACGGAGTAAACAGTACGAATAAACAGACGCGGTGATGTATTGATTCTTAACTGTATTTATTATTTATTGTGGTGTATTGAATACTAAGCACAGAATACATACAAATGTATTCAAGTGAAGCAAAAAGTAAGCCAAAACTATGCTCAACTAATTCTAAAAACAATCACACATGTACTTATTTATCTAATATCATTTGCAACCAGTAACACGGTTTTAGGTGCATGTGTGCGTCCAACAGTGAACTTTTAAGGGGTGTTTTGCGAGTTTTACCTCTACAGCGATTGAGAAAATAAATAGCACGTAAGATGTTTTGAACTGGTCGTGTTAGGATAAGAAAAACTCTGTATTGTCACTGTATTTGTTATTGTAAAATCATCACATTCTTAAAGCAGTCTATTATATCACAGGCCGCAAGGTGCAGTGCCAGGACATTCTTTTAATATGTGTTGATTGATTAGCATGTTTACGTCCAACCACAATTGAAGCTAAAATGTAAAATTCTCGAGTAGCAGTCTCGTACCGGTAAGCTCAGTGTGGGGCGGCTACCCTCTAGATGGAGTGACGACCTGGTAAGACATTCAAAAAGTCGATGGATGCAGGTGGCTCAGGACCGTGCTTTGTATAATTCCTTGGGGGAGGCCTATGTTCAGCAGTGGACTTGTGTAGGGCTGTAATGATGAAGAAGTTTTAAACTAGTTGTGTACGGATACGGCTCGACCGGGGTAAGACACGCTCTCACGGAAAACGCTACCAGCGTAAAATAGTCTCTTAATGCTCCTGTGTTTCGTATGGTAAGTGTAGAGAACCGGAGTCCTTTTTTACTGGAAACGAAGCACTCCATCTTAGTCCTCAGGGGTGACAATGCATCTGCATTTTGATTCTTTAACGAGGATAAATGTAGATGTCTATGAGCCACAGCATCTACTTACCATCAGGTGGACCGTGCGCTCGTTTGTCACACTTATTCTATAAAAAAAAAACAAAAGGAGATTGTCAATTGAAAGAGATACGAAAAGATATCAGAGCATCTATTCAACTTGCTCGGCGTTTATTTATAAATTAGGCGCTTTATTTATAATAAGGCACATAGTAGAAACAGGTCAAGTAAGCAACAATAATTACAAGTTTTATTGATTATTATTTGTCATCATTACAACAATTCACTGCTGAACATAGGTCTTCCCTAAATTAAATATTAATGTAAAATATTGTATAGCCCTTCCGTCAGCTGCCATCGCGTTTCGTCCCGTATGGTGTCGTAAAAGCCGTAACAGAGTAAAATAAAGCTACCAGGAAATAAGCAGCAACATCTCCCTATAGAATACCACAAAAAGCTTTGGTTGCCACAAGCGTAGCAACTGTGGCAAAAACTACCATATAGTAATGATGCATATTTATATAGTAATATGTGTATAAATTATTCCAATCATTGTGAGGTTCATTTAAGTGGTATTCACAAATACGAGCGCACAGTGGCACATAAAATGAGTTATCAATCAGCAATCTCTCTTTTAGGTTAGTAGTTCTTTTTAGTTTAGGTATTAAGAATCTAGATAAATGATTACATAGCGTAAAAATACAGTGACGGGAAGTAGAAGCAGCACGCTCATAACTAGCCACAGGATAGAATAAAATCATTTTTATTCAATATAGATTACAATACATAATACTTATTAAAAGTCATTTTTTACTTTTACCACTGGTTCACAAAAAAACCTCTGTCCTGGGAAGAACCAGCAAGAAATCCAGCGAGACTTTTCTTTAAAAAAAAAGCACATTTTACAATATAATATTTTATACAATTGTTTTGAAAACATTTAGAAACAGCATGGTAGCGATCACCTCATTCCCAGGGGTTATTATCAGTCATGTACTCTCTAGTAGTATAATAACCCTTACTAAACAATTTTTGCTTAAGAAATAATTTAAACCTTTTGACAGAAAAGGTCTGCATATTATTATAGTAATTGTTGATGCCGCTCTGGAAATGGCAGGAGTTACAGTTACAGGCATAAGGGGTGATTGTGGGATATTACCGATGTCTTCAATATTCATGGATTGTAATTCCATATCCCTGTTATCATTTGTGTCTCCATACAGTTGTAGAAGCTCGGCCGACAACATTGCAGACTCATTCTAAATGATCCATCTGAAAAGTGTTTTTTTCATCAACTAACCGAACAGACTATAGTTTTACAGTGTCTACCACTTAAATAATAATATTTATTAATATTTTATTTATTTCAATCTTTATTACTAATAAACAGTCTTAATGCCTCTTAAATTATATATAAATAGCATGTACTGTTTCCTTCATAATACTTTTGTAGTAAACCAGATTCCACTATGGTAAAAGAAATAAAAATACATCAAATCAGAAAGGTAAACAAGTGAAGTAGTTATTTTAGAATTATAACATTATTTGACTAAGTACAAGTTCTTAGACGTTTTATTTACACTAATTTCATTAAAGGTAAAAATATTACTTGTGTGTATAAGTACAAAGGCATACATATATAGGGTAAGGTAAGGAAGAAGTAGCATCTATCTAATAACAACTAAAAAAAAAAACTGTGGTTATCGAATATCTCCCCTAAAGGCAATCTGTGGGGAGGTCTATGTTCAGCAGCAACTTTTGATAGGCTGTAAAGTTAAAGATAACCTGGTATCGAATAGCCAAATTGTTTGTAGTGTGAGGTGTGTGATACTACAAACATCAATTGTGTGCCAAAGGATTATGCCAACCTCCAGGCAAGCCCATTTCAGGCAAGGGATCACTTACAGGCTGTTAAAGTAAAGTAAGTACCTGGTGTGATGGTATCCACTGCAAAATAATATCTCTTCTGCTGAGTTAATTGGCACAGCCGTGTGTGGTGAGCTCTTAAAATTGAAGATCCACATGGAATACAAATCTTCTAATGGAATGAGCAGTTTCAATACTTTCTTAATATTCTTAGGCAGTTATAACAAACTGCATCAAGAAGTGTAACTGAAAAATTGGGAATGCAAATAAAAAATAAAGAAGTAAAGAAATATTAAACTCAGAAGAAAATACATTACCTACAATCAACAAAATAAAATAAAAATAATGTAAACAAAATTTTGCTTCCTGATGGAGTTTAAATATAATGAACATAAATAGTAGATGTATTTAATTAAATATTAACACTAATATGTATTCCTAATAACATCCATTTATTTTTATGTTATCTATATCTATAATATTGAATTCAGAAGGAATGAGCACATTCCTTCTGAATTTAAGCAACGTCTTCCTATTAAAACCACCAATAAAAACTGTGGTTGCCGACTTGTCTACTAAGCATGGCAACTATAGCAAGTATACTCCTGTGAGGAAATCTGAGGGAAGGTCTGTGTTCAGCAATGGGCTTTTGATAGGATGTAACGGTTGTGATATAGTTACTCTGACAGACACTTTTAACATAGATTTGTGTATATTTTGTATGATTTTATTTTATCTATTAATTAAATTAGATTTTACAAATAACATAACACTTCAATACTTTGACACTTTTAACCTTTTAACATACTAATAAGAATTGTGTTTGTTATTTGTTTTAGGTAATTCAACATAAATTATAGATTTTCCAAAATTCTAGGAGCAAAAGTAAACTTGTATTATACACTCTACATATACTTTTAATTAAACTCGTCAGTTTTCATTTTCGAATGTCATTGACGAATTTAATACATAATGTGGAATATTTGGCTAACCTGTATAATATAATCCAACACTTGTTGCATTGATTATTAGTAATATGAAGGGATATTTATTAGTATTTTTACAAACTTAAAATAATTAAGTACTAAAACATGTATAGATCGTTAAGTGTTTGTGGGTGTGGGTCGTTTATTATTATTTCTAAAAAATCGTACCATATCTCAATATTCAGTAAAAATAAAATAAAATGTAATACATTATAAACGAAAATTAGTTGTTTTCGTTTCCGTAGTATAATATTTTTGGACTAGAACTTCGAGAGTGACAAAAATAAGATATATTTTACATAAAAGTTTGAAACTAAATCAATTGTAGGTTTTGTTCAGTTGAATTCTTCGCATTCCATAAGATAAGATACTCACCTCTTGAAATCCACAATATAAAAGTTGGCGCACATCTGCTCCTGTCCTGCTAGTTATTGTCTTCGCACAGTGCGTTGAAATCCACAAATATTATTTAATTGTTTTCAGTGTATGCTGATCTTCCAGATGCAATAAGTACAAAAACAGCAGCGTGACGAATGTCAATGCAGTAGTAATACCGGCCGCCGGCACAGACATAGATATGATGCTTATATTATTATAATATGGCCGTCGGTTATTACCCAGTACAGAAGTCAATGACAAAATAGCGTTTCGTTCCACGGTGTCTTTGAACCATGTTATATGATATAAGCTAACACTTTTAGAAATAGGATAAAAATCTCAGGGGTATCCCTTTTTAGTAATAAATATATAATATACGAATAAGTATAAATATAATACGTATATAATAAGTTATCTTTGTAAAAAACATTTTTCTTTAATAGAAACTGCAAAATGATTCATTACACGCATTTTTTCCCATATTACATTAACCAGAACACGGAATATCAAAACCACTCATTTTTTTAGATTTCTTGATTCCGTTTAGATATTCATAAAATCTATAGGCCATTTATTATAATAAATTGGTAACTTTTTTTCTATTTAATACCATTAGGGTCGTTAAAATTTCTAGTGGGCCTAAAACGACTGACTCCTTTAATGAGATGAAATGAAATGAAACCTAACCTAACTCATTGAATCAAATCATTAAATCTGATATTGAAACAAATTAGTAGCTTTTAGAAATATTTGCATGAATCATAAAACTTCTATGAATTTTTTAGTAAAATTTCGTGGTTAGTTTTTTTCTTTTTAATAGACATTATTTTGACAGTTGGGAAAGAGAATGCACGAGTTCGAAAAGGTAAAGAAAAGCTCGAGTATGTAATAGCCATCGATATATATGTACTACGTACTAGATTTGGCATCTGAACATTCACTATGTTCAAATGAACTGTACTGCAATCCGTACACCTTTAGTGTCATTTAGTGTGGCTTCAATATTCATAGAGTGTGAGCTGCGCTAATAATACGAGATTTCAAATTAAAGTTCAAACCTGAATGTAATTAATAATTCAGTAGTCAAATAAGTAAAATTATTTGTTGTTCAAGTGAATAAATAGGTAATAATATTACAATAGAAAAAATAAATTTCTTCAGTTATATGCCACGCTATCTACAATCATAGGCTAAAATCTACATGCGCGAAAACAGACAGTGTTGCCAACGGATGAAATAGCAATCCGCCAGACAAGGCTCCTCAAACCACCAGAAAATCACTAACAAAAAGATGTCCCCCTCTGAAAACCACTAAAATTTCCACTAAGATATATGAATATGATTAAAGCAAAAAAAAAGTAAAAGTACGTTTATTATTAAAATCTCATTGTTGTTAATATAATTTTTACTTTTAGTAATTAAAAAATAAAGTTGCTTAAGATATTATTTACATTAATAAATCGTCTTCAGATGAATCTGCATTTTCATTTTCAGCCTTACTGTTATCCTTATCGGACTGATATGACTCCTTCGTCCCAATTTGTTTTATAAGATTTAAAGGAATTTCATAATTGTTGCAGCACTTTCCCATTAACTGCATACCGCAGCGTATTTTTAGAATTGATTTCAAAAGAGTTAGCTTCATTCTGTTTCGCTGCTTGTTTTTTATAATATTCATGCTACTAAAAGTCTTTCCACATCGGCATCTGAATGTGGCAATACCAAAAGTGTAATCGCAAATGTTGCTAATTCTTGAAATCGAGCAACACCTTGTGCATCTTTGAATTTCAAGACTTCTGCTCCAAAAATTTTTGTATCTTTTGTTTCATTCCATCTCAGTAAATGAATTTGCTGCCATTGATCGTCAATTTTGCAATTAATTCTGTACTTGTTACGAACCGAGCCATTATATCAACAAGATTTTCTTTGTTGTGATGCAGGGCTTTTTCGACACTTATACGGGATATTTGTTTCATGAGAGTAATATTTTCCGGCAATCTGTTTTATTTCGTCAATGAGACAAACTATAAACTGTATGCACCTATTCCGCAATACTTCTTCCTCTTCCTGGGAAAACCTTTCTTTCATTTCTTGAATATGTTTTTCGAATCGAATCCCAGGTAGCATCTTTGGTCCAAATAGTCACGAATATTTTGAGTAAAGATATCTATCTTATGTAGGCAACGTTACTTTGGTGACAAGCGTATCAATCAAGTTTGTTAATTCACCGCACAATAAGGTGTGGTCCGTATTTTTGACTCAAACATTTTATTAACTCTGTTTATATCAATCAAAATTGGATAAATAAATGATACATATGCATAGTTTATATCATTCGCATACAGAGTGCAATAGCTCTGACGTGTGGCACCTTTCGTGCAACTTAGCAATCGAAAATGAGTTTTAAGCTCCAGCCATTGCGTATAAATTCTCGACACAGCAGACTCTATGGATAACCATCTAGTCTGACAGGCTTGAACAATTTTAAGAGGCTTCTGTCCATCGTTGATGGATTTGTATAGCTCTTTATAGATAACTTGTCTGGAAGACGAGCGAGCAAACCAATCATATGTCTCTAATTAAAATTCAAGATTTCGCGGAAGAAATTCCTTTGCTGCTGCTGAAACAGCCAGTTGCAAGGAGTGGCATAAACAACGTACCAAAACTAAGTGCGGTATTTTGTTTCAATCGGGAAAACTCCATTATTTACGCCAACCATCACCGAAGCATTATCTGTGCCAATACCCATTAAGTTTTCAATTCGCAAGTCGAAATGTTTAAGCGTCCGCTTTATGGCAGAAACATACCTTCAGCATTACATGCGTCGAGTTCAGCAAGGTCCAAATAAGTTGAAACTATTTTTCATGTGTAGTGCTGTAATA
The DNA here is from genome assembly GCA_029286625.1 of Parnassius orleans. Classification (NCBI taxonomy): domain Eukaryota; kingdom Metazoa; phylum Arthropoda; class Insecta; order Lepidoptera; family Papilionidae; genus Parnassius; species Parnassius orleans. Next base: position 3,199,394 of record JAGSMP010000133.1, read on the forward strand.
AATTATAACTAAACCCAAATATTTTTGTACAGCAATATCTGTGGATTCATCTATTAATAAACTGTATGGTTGATCTTTAATGTCGTTTTTTATAAGTTCTGTAAAATGAGATGCTAAAATATTTTTTATTACATACGTGCACTTAGTTCGGTGCATCTGCATTTTATTTATTTCTTTTTCATGGCTATGGTTAATAACTTCTCCTAAATGATCAACTGTTCGTATACTTGTATGCATTGCTGTAAATAAGGCAACTCTGGCTTCATCTTTCTTTTTATTATCAGTAGACTTTTGAATGTCAGCTTAGGTTGTTTGGTGATAACCTATAAACAAATAATGAAATATATAAGAAAAATTTAAATGCAACCTCATTAATTGACCAAGTTCGAACTGTTATAAATAACAAAGACAAAGCTATAATTTACCTTTCTATTTTGTTGGTGCTTTTCGAAAGAGCATGTGTTTTAAATCTCCGTAGTGACTTCTTAATATCGTTCCACAAAACTTGCATTTTGCTACTTGGCCAGTGGTACTTTCAACTGCTTGAAGCCATTCTTTTAAATCGGGATCTTGAAGCCAAGAATCCCTAAATTTTTGGGAATATTGAGGTTTCGGCATGACGTCGTATGAATAATATTTTTATTTAAAAATGTGTAATCGCAAAACGAAACAAAAACAAACAACAACGCACATTGAGGCACTGAATCCGAGTGATCGTGCGTGACCGAGTTTAAAAACATTGGACTAAGTATTGTAAAATGCTGTCAAATAGAATAGAAAGGGAAATTATATCCTCTCAACTATTTAGTATTCCGGAGAGCGAGATACAGATAGATCTCGCCCTTGCATTCCATCGTTTTATATTAGTTGCCTTATACTAAATATATTTAACGGGGAACCCTGTGAATGCTTTCAATCCAATGTCTATGGAAATGGATTGGTGTTGCCTGCGTAGTAAAATATACTCCTAAAAATATATAGGTTTATATTTGAAAGTATAAAATATGGCTAAATAGACGTTTGAAACGACTATTTATATGAAACGACTCGTTTCTTATAATTTATTATAAAATTCCTAATCCGCTAAAAACCACTAGCCACTAAAAGCAAAAATTTGCCACAAAGGGGTTCCAAACCACCAGATTTAGTGAAAATCCACTAAGGTGGCAACACTGAAACAGAGTAGTGCACATTTTTGTTTGAATAGCTTCTAGTACGTAGTACATAGAACTCAATGGTAATAGCTAGCTTGCTACATATCTATTTATCTATGGTAATAGCCCACATCCCGAACGCCATACGTCCCTGCAATACGCCACTTTTTGAGCAACTGTATTAAAAATATTTTTTGCAGTCTGTTTGTAATTTTACATTATAATCAGTTGTTAAATACACTATTTTGGATTGATAGTTATAAATAATTGAAGGAATCGATTACAATGAAATCTGTTTCTTGTGTATTTTGTAAAGTGAAAAATGTTGGTAGTGTTATCACATTCTCAAAGTACATTACAATGGTACTAAAGATTGTTAAAAATTCGACAAGAACATAAGCTAAAATATAGTGATGTCATTTTACTAGTGAAATTATCTCTTAATTCCAACCCAAGGTTATCATCGTCAATGATAGATATAGATATTTTTTTTATTGTCAGAAATTTTTCCAATGTAACCAATGAGATAATTTAAAAAAATCTTACTTCCATCAACCCGACAATTACTTCCTTATTACCATTAGCTGTAATTATTGTTATGCATTTAAGTAAACTTCATTTTTATCTACTTGAAATTTTCATCTAATAAAATATATATTTCAATATATAAATATTTAAAGTAAGTATAAAAATTATTTAATATATTACAATATATTATATAATACTGGCTGTTACAAAACTACCCGTAAAGCAAAAAGGAGGTTAAATGGGGCCTTATAACGAGTCCATTCACAATATTTAAGAACCGTAGTAACGCTGTATAACATGCCCCAAAAAATTATTATTTTCACTGATGTAAACCCTATTTCAGTAAAATTAAAGATTCAATAAAATTAAAGTAAACTACGCAGAATGTTTTTTTTTTTTTTTATAGAATTAGGTGACAAACGAGCACACAGTCCACCTGATGGTAAGTGGTTGCTGTGGCCCATAGACATCTACATCTATCTTCGTTTGCGAATTAAAATGCAGATGCGTTATCACCCGTGAGGACTAAGATGGAATGCCTCTTTTCCAGTAAAAGGGTCTCCGGTTGTCTACACTTACCATATGAAACACAGCAGCATTAAGCTGCTATTTTACGCTGGTATTCTGTGAGAGCGTGGTCCTTCCCGGTCGAGCTGACCTATCGTGCTACAACTATACTATTAATATAGATGCAGCATGGCTCTACCACGTATAAAATGAATGTACCAACATTTCTACCTAATTCGCGGAACGACAAAAATTTTAAACAACCTAACCTAACGAAACAACCTAAACGAACACTTACTTTTTCATAATAAACGTCAAATTTACAGAAACGGCTCAATGCTTCAAGTGCTCCGCCTTGCTCAATACACAACCTCGCTCGTCGGGATATGGCTTGTGTGGCATTTCGCACTATCGTCGGTGTTATTGATGCGAAAAGCGATCTAACATGCTGTTCCATCTCGGTAACCGTTGGGCAATCGGAGAAATACACTCTGTCCTTCACATAACCCCACAAAAAGAAGTCCAAGGGTGTGAGGTCCGGAGAACAAGCAGGCCATAGCACCGGTCCCCCGCGGCCGATCCATCCTCGCGGAAAGCGAACGTTAAGATGTTCTCGTATGTTGCAAGCAAAATGTAGCGGAGCTCCATCGTGCTGAAACACCATATTTCTTTGGTTCTCAAAGTAATCCCAGTCAGCCACAGGAAAGTCGACAATCGCCTCTTCGAATTCTGTTTGTAAAAACGTTAGATAGTTGCTACCGTTCAGACATGATGGCATAATGACGGGACCGATGACATGCCCGTCATAAAAGCCAGCCCACACATTAAGTCGCCACTGGTGTTGGAATCTACCCTGCCGTGAAGCATGTGGATTCACGCGAGCCCAAACATGATCTTTATGCATATTTGAAAGTTCTGACCTCGTGAATGTTGTCTCGTCCGTCCAAAGAACATAGTTTACGTAATTAGGGTTTTCCTCTAACTGCCGGAAGTTCCTCCTGGGTGCAAAATCGGAGGGTATCAGCTTCTGTGTACGGCGATAGTAATAAGGGTGACGATTGTCGTCACGAAGAATTCGCCAAACTGCAACATGGTTTATACCGAATCTTGTTCCGGCTCGCCTCGTACTTGTGGTCGGTTCTTCTTCAAAATGCTGTAACACTAATTCAGCCTGCCTGGCGTCGACTGTGCTTGGACGTCCACTTCCAGTAGACCGATGAAAAGAGCCGGTGGAATGTAGTCGTCTTGACATGTTCAGAAAACACTGGTACGAAGGTAGCCGTCGCTGGTCAGTGGGGGGTCTACCATCGATAAATCGTGGCCGATACAGTTCGCGAACACGATTTAAATTGCTATCTTCATGGCCTACGCATAACATCATATCGTAATATTCCGAGTTAGAAAGCATCGTTATTTTGCAAAAAATGTTGGAAAAAAAAACTCGAAACAGTTGTAAGATATCGATTAGAAGATTTGAAATTGACAACATTTTTTTTTTTCAACTTGACATTTTTTGAAGCCAGTACTTGAGTATAATGACATCCTTGTATTGAGGTAGCAAACATTTATGAATGAAAAATAGAAAAACTATTAAAGTAGACAATTATTAGGTAAAATAGGTACGTAGGCCTTTCTGTTAAATAATCTGGTTCCCTGACATGACAGCTTACTAGGGTTGACAAAATTTTTGGCTTTGATAATTAATTATATTTTTACGGGTGTTTTGTAATACGTTGTATAATTGTGTAATATTATGCCTATGCATATCTTTCATTTCAATTGTAACAGCTGTAGAAGATCACGTGATCCGCAGCCAATGGGAGCGCGAAGAATGACTATGGGCATATCGGCGACCGTCGCTCTCGTCGCACTCATTACAACCCGTAGCACATTTGTCTCCTGTCCACGCAAGATTTATTTCAATATTTTTAAATTATTAACCCCGGAGAAACTGTCTGCCTTTTGTGAGAATTTTTATTATATATAATGAACACGCTGTAAAATGGCAGATTAAATCACTTTTTTGGAATTTTGTAAATACAACTTTGGGTGTTTGTCTCATGCCAACCCCTTCAGAAGTGTCTGCCATTTTTTTCTTAATTCTTTATCAACTTTGCTGACGGATAGTCATTATTATTATTTGAATCAAACACTTTTTGGCAAATTTTTGCGACTTACCTGTATGCGCAGTACCAGGTGTACCCAGGTAGGCCAGGCAAACAGTCATATACAATACGGCCGACGTATCTTGGCGAGTCTGAATATAGGCTCTGCGAAGTTTAGCGCATGAACACTCGTGAAGAAAACTGTTATTGTAATTTTTTTATATATACCAATGTACAAATAAAATTTCCCTAATACAGTGACCAAAAATATCAAAACACTTTGGAGACATTATAAATTAAAGATTCAATTTTGATACCTCACCTTTCGATAGGGGCAGATTTTATCACAAACACATACAATATTATTTTCATATATTGCGTTAAATCGTAAATAATTTTTCTCGCCTGGCGATTTAACACACTGTTATGTTTTGGTGGCATGTTTGGCGAATAATATAAGTGCTAACTGACACTTGCAAATAAAACAAATAAAACAAATAAAACAAACAAAACAAACTTAACACTATTAATAAAAACAAACAACAATAACAACGAAAACTTTTGTAACCGACTGTGCTCAAGACAGAGATAGCGACACGAACACGACACCAATGCTAACGTGTGACTGAGAAATATTACCGTGTACCGAGCATTGCCGAATAAGCACGAAGCTTTACGAAGTAACCAGAAAGGGATGTCCAACACGCGTGCCTGAGGGTGTTGTTTAATCGATTTTTATTCAAATCGATTAAAATTAAGACATAAAAATATATTTATTTGCAATTTATAAGGAGGTTCTAAATTTTCTCAAATAGTCGTTACTCAAGAAGACGTTAATAGATAATTAAGTACATTATGTCTTTCAGCTGAGAAAATAATATGTTTTTAGTTTTTTTTTTATTTAAGTCGAAATCTTGTTTATTATCAACAAAATTCACTATATTTGTAAATCTATTTCGTTTAATATCTTATATAAACAAAAATCAATAACTTCTAAATAAAACTAATCGATTGCGATATTTTATGACTAAAGGGTCGATTGTGTTTACTTATGGTCAATCTCTAGCCTAGACCACCGCCCCCCGTACGTCGCCTCATGCCACCATTTTGTTCCTTAAAAAAGCTATTGCGCAACCTTCTGCGCGAAGGTCGGACTCGCCAAGATACGTCGGCCGTATTGTACCTTATTGAGTGGACTGATACTTTTCAACAAAGTTTCATGATGCATCAAACACATCATGAAAAATGCGTCATGAGCTCTCGAACCATACCTTGTTCGGAATAAATCAAAACATATTTACAAATGTGCAATTGATAGATATTTTGGATTTTTTGATTTACTAGGTTTTTTATTTCTGTTATACCGCTGTTTTTTACCGCACACGTAGTGTAAACCATTTTAATTTATTTGCAATGTGACAGGATAGCCCTGCCGGACAGCTCCCGAACGACTAATAAGTGGATGTTCAGCCGATCGGGAGCGCTCCGCACGCGTCTCGTCCGTACTGTTAGTATAGTATGTGCCAAATCGATTGAGAAAAACGGACAATGACCTTTCGGTCGTTTAACCAGGGTTACAAACCTTCAATATATAGGCACATTTTATATGTAGTACTTTCTTTATTTATAATGATTTTTTATAATGATTGATATAATATATATTTATTAACTATTATTAAAAGTTATGTGAAAGATCGCTGTAGAAGAAAAATCATCTATTGTTATAAAGTACTTTATTCATTTAACAACAAAAACATTAATTTATAACACATATAAAGATTCGAGTGATAACGACACCGAATAAGTACGTACTTATGCAAAAGATAAAACTTTATTTTAATATTATATAAGAACTTTATTTTTATTCGGTGCAATCATCACTCGTATCTTCACTTGATGAACTATCTGTAACATTAATTATAAAGCGATCTGCAGTTTGGTCAATTCTATCATCCATGCCACGCATTTTTGTTCAACCTTAAGGACATGCTGAACACAGTTTTTCCATTTATCTGGCGTGATTTGAGTTAAACCATCTTAAGTAAATTTTAAACATCTTTTAACTTGAAAGTTGTATTTTTCGTGCAACGTACCCTTTCACATCTGCCCACACAAGTTCAAGAAGCTCACAGTGATAAGGAGGTAACCTTACCACTGTGATGCTTTTTCTTTGCCATCTCGTCGGTGACGTAACTTCGATAGTTATCTTTAACTGCCTTTATTTTTTCCATTAAGTGGGTCTTTGTGTCCGAGGGCACGTATGCGATCTGTTTAGATTCTAGCCATTCCTGCATATTTTGTTTCCGCCAAGACATTGTTGGGTTTTTCTAAACGTCTGGAGTGGTAACTAGCGTTATCCATAACTATGACATCGCCGCTTTGCAGTTTTCTATTACTTTTCTAAACCAGTCCTCGAAATGGAGAGCGTCCATACTCTCATGGTAGTCACCAGTAGATGATGATTCAAATACCCAATCACATCCCTCCAAAAGCCATTTTCATTGCCAACGTGTACAACTATTAATCGCTTTCCTTTACCCGAAGGGCTTTCGCGCCAGTAGAGTAGCCTTCTAACCGTGATTGACGAGAAGATTCAATTGTGGTGTCTTCCCATACCTTTCCATAGTATGACCTGCGTTAATCCATGTTTCGTCAAGGTAAAAAATGTTACGTCCTCGTTTCTTAATATTTGTATTTCTCTCAATATCTGGTACGCCACAGAACTATCTCTGGGCGATCTATTAGACCACTTTTCTGTTTCTCTTATATATTTGAATTTTAAATGGCGCAACACACGTCGCAGGAAGTTTTGCTCAAGTTTGGCAACTGGTCATCTTGATTTATACTGAGCAAAATTTTGTCTAAAGTCGGTAATTCTCCTGCAAGAAAGAACTGATGCACTTTGCTCTTATAGCCGATTTATCAAAATCGTCCAACTTGTCAATTACAGACTTTTTCTTTTATTAATTATTCCTTTTCTGGTATTTATGGGAATTCTATACACGCTTAATACGCGATATATAGTGCTCTTGCTGACTCCTGAGATCTCCGAAACCTTTTCTACCATATTAACGTTTGAAGGATACACGTCTTCGGGCCAGGTGTTTTTGACATATTTGTATACATTAATGATAATCTCTTGTTCCCCGACCGACAAAGTGGTAGGTTTTCTTTTACTGGTGACGTTAAAGGTGCTCCAGAAGATGGGCCTGTAAATAAATGACAAAATATACTACCATAGTACTACATCACATAAATACATATTGTTTTAGAAAATAAATACCACATGGTCACATAAAAGAGCGCTTTAAGAAATAGAAAGGCTACGTCGTCGCATTTGTACCTATTTGTACGTACCTGCTACGTTTATTATGGGTCGGCGACGTCTCTTTCCACTTGATGTTGAAGGACCGGGTCCTTCACCAAATTCTCCTGAACTCATGTCGATTTAGTAACGACCGTCACAGTAAAACTAATATAACAGATTCAAAAACAAAAACTTAACGATATAACAAATTTAACAGTAAAACTCAACTAAAACAATGCAATGAATGCTATGAATTACCGAGACGTACACACGCAAGCGCTATCCGAACACGAATGAAAACAAAATGGCGGACCGGCTCAAAAAGGTGACGCATCTCTGGCTGCCATTGTCACGTTTCTTTTAGAACGAACTGACGTAACGCGTTTTGTTTATTTTAAAGGGATGAATTTAAAAGCTCAATATGGTGATTATATTGCTTCAAATATTTTTTAATATGAAACTGTTATTAAATGAATTGCTGCGTTACTTACCATAAATTGAAATATAAAATATAACACATTTTCGCGATGTACCGTAAGATTTTACTATGTTTATAGGAACCACAGACAATATTATTTAAGAAACAAAAAACAAAACATATGTGCTGACCTAGAAGTGGAATAATATCAATATTTAAATATTGTTATCACATCTAAATTGAGATTTTGTAAGTTACGCCTTTTGACACTCGGCTCATATCTGAGGTCATTGTCCGTTTTCTCAATCGATATGGCACATACTATAGTAGTAGTTTCGTATTACAAGGCACCTAAAATTTATAAGGGTTTACACATAAAAAGATGATATTTAAAAACGTAATAGCAGTCCTCTGTCACTCTTGCTACATAGGTGAAATAATTACCTACAATCGCGAGGCGCCCCAGGGGTAGATCGCAGTCGGGGCTAATGCGTTCTAGGCGATTGAATGTTTAAGTTTTTTAACGCTGTTTACGTAAATAGTTTTTTGTAAATACTTGTTGAAATACTCGTCGATATAGGTTTTGTTTAGTGTTTAGTATATTTAATTGTAGGATAAAATAGTTGAAAAAGTTTTAATGTAATTTAAGAATAATATATACGTATATTACCTATCTATTTGATAAATTATAATGGCAAAACGTCGTTCCTACTATAATTGTTGCGGGAATGGATGCTTAATGAGCAATTAAAAGGATTCAGATATATCATTTTTAAGTTACCGAAGGATAATGAAAGGTAAATTTATTTCTTTTTTGTTAAATAGGTACTTATAGCGAAAAATAATTGAGTAATAATTTAACTACAGAAGTAATACCTAAGTACTTTATTACAAAACTTAGTTGAAATTTACTTCACTACCCAAGTACCTACTTACATACCTATACTTGTCTTTTGTAATTAAAATATTTTAAGTTATAATAGCACAAAATACTGAAATTAAAACTTTGTTTACAAGATTTTAACTAAGTAGATTACGATCATATTTCTGTTAGGGATAGTATTTCGGGTTTATTTGCTGTTTACGCTATCTACCTTTACGAACCAGTATCGCGATTCCCAACGAATGACCTTGCAAGTTGCATGCGTTGGGCATCACAGAACTCACATAGTATAGCGGATAATATGGTCGATTATAGTCAGCATAGGTACTTTACCTAAGTAACTTACCATTTCACAATGTATTTTTTTACTCTTTATTAACAGCCCTTTGTAACCACGGAAAGTCCGTCGTGTCATAGGAAGGGGAAAAGATGCAAAGTAATAAGGACACGCGCGCAGCGATAAAGTTTTATTTAGCTTGCGTGCGCGATTTATCTGATTAATAATAACTATGTAGGCTATTAAAACGTCAGCAAGCAGTCAACATCAAAGGAGTGCAACTTCTGTACGTAGTACTATTATTTATTGTGGTAATAGTGAAAAAAATATTGTATCGCAATTTTTGATGGATGTGGTATTATTATTATCTTTACACTGTTTTACATCGCAAGTAGATATGGTTGTATTTGTTCAATCCAAGTTTACTATACAATGTCGCATTATAAACTGAAGAGTGATGAGCATAGTTTTTGAATCACTTGAAATGTACGTAGCGTTCAGTCTTTATGTTTGGGTTGGTCTGATATTAAAACAATGGGTCACCAGAGCGAAGTTTTTATACTTTTTATTGAATTAATAGATAGACGTGGTAGAGCCATAATATTATTATGCTATAATATTATTATGCAGAGAACCAAAGACCCTTTTCACTGGAAACGAGGCATTAGTCCTCAGGGGTGACAACGCATCTGCATTTTGATTCTGGATCGAGGAATGTAAAATGTAGATGTCTATGGGCCACAGCATTTACTTACTATCTGACTGTGTGTGTTCGTTTGTCACCCTTATTCTATAAAAAAATAGCGAAATATTAAAATAATTCAACATATAAATAAAACAAGATGAACTGTAAATTATAGTTTTATTGAATAACATTTTATATAATAAATTATGGTTTAAACTTATAAATTACTTTTACGCTACATGGGATCGTTGTCGGAATACCTCGGCAATTGTGTCTTCTTCTGGGTATTCTAGTTTTTTCTCATCATTAAGAACATAGCTGAAGCCATTAAAATGACAGAATTCTTTAGCTACTAATTCTTCTAAATGGTACAACCGGGTTGGGTGAGTCAAAGCGATTAAATTTTCTGAAATTAAGAAACAATATTTATAAGATTTCTGATATTCTTTAATTACAGTCCAAAAGTGCACTGCTGAACATGGGGCTATGTTGAATGCCATGTATTGCCTCGTAGGAGGGATATTTGCCACAGTTGCCATGCTTGGCAGGCGGGTTTGCAACTGCAGTTTTTATTTTTATTTTAAGGTATTAGGAAACTGGCGTCTGTGAGAAATGAAACACAGACGCCTGGAGACGCCACGGCATGGTACTTCAAGATTGTGATATTATATAATTAAACTATTGCCAATATGTTGTTATTTGTTGTTGTATGCAGCGCGCATTATTTGTTTAAACTATAATTGTAATGAAAGCTCGCTGAAGCTGTAAAAGTAAGAAAGGCTAACAGCATTAACATCATCAGAAACCAGAGTATAACGGGTCACTAGTAATACCTTGTTATATAATAAGTATATATAACAAGGTATTACTAGTGACCCGCCCCGGCTTCGCCTAGGTGTGATATATTTATGTGACATTTAGATTTTTTAAAGTAATCGTCAATGACAATTTATTTTCATCAAATCACAAAAAAAAAATCTCCAAAATTTTTTTTTGGATAAAATATAGATCTAAGGTCACTACCGGCATTGCTCTCTATTTCATTACAATTGGTTCAGCCGTTCCGAAGTTTAGCCAAGACAGACAGACAGACACAAAAAAATTAAAAATGGTTCATTCATGTTTTAATTGCAATTTTTTATCAATCAATATATTCTTTCTATACACCAATACACATTAAACAAAATGAAGTAAAATATATAGAATTATTATTATTACTTATAGCTCTGGAAGCAATTTCTTCCAGACATGTTGTTATGTTGTTTACATCGAATGGCGAAAAGGGTACACATAAATTAAGCAATTAAGTAAAAAATAAAATAAACGATAAAATAGAAAAATAAAAGCACAAGTTGAGGATAAGTATGATATAATGGGAAGTATGAAGGGAAATATAAGAGAGTTCCAAGCTTGAAGTTAAATTTTGAAGGAAAAAAAGGGGCTGAGCACGTCGAATATATAAAGGCAAGGAGTTCCACAAGCGTACAGCTGTAACAGAAAATTATTTTTGAAGGAGGATGAATGTGCGTGAGCGAGGAAGCGAGGTGTACGAAGCGAAATATTATTAGTGGGACGTAGATGACAATCGTGAGAGGGGGAGACGAACTTATAGCGGTCTTTCAAGTAGCGTAGAGTTCAGATTGAACAGTATGCAGTATAAAGCAAAAAGGATTTGAGTATTCCTACGAAGGCAAATCGTCAGCCACTTGAGACGTTTACGAAATTCTTAAATATGATCATATTTACGAAGCCCAAAATATGAGTCGTAAGCATAAATTTTGAATTCGCTCAAGTTTATTTAACTGCGCTTCGGCAACGTCATGATAGAAAATATCAGCATAGTCAAGAATAGACAGGAGTAAAGATTGAGCAAGCGCAACTTTAGTGGCAGTAAGAAAAAAAATTGAAGTCTTCCCAGAGAGCTTAGCGCTGCAAACATTTTCCTATTTCATTAACCTGTGGTGACCAAGTTACACAGGAGTTGATATATACATATATTCATAAATCTTATAAAAACTTTATCACTAAAAGGGATGTGATTGTGAATACCATTGAGAAGAATAGATTGCATGTAAATGCAATATGCAAAACCTTAGCAATTTATCTAGAACTACAATAATTACTGCTTGAGTTTTTTGTGGGACAAATGGATAAGATTTGCATCCGTCTAAAAATCAAGCCAGATCAGCGTAAGTTGTGTCAATATCTTTTAGTAAATCTTCCAGAGGAAATCAATGGAATTTGTCAGCGTTACAAGTGGTAAGAAGAAGTCAGTTGATTACTTACGGAATTAATAAAATTGCAAACCAATGTTAAAAAACTAGCAAAAATCAGTATACATAACAAGTGTTATGTATACTGATTTTTTTATTTCGTAGTATCAAATAGCAGCAATGTGCTACCCCTTCCTTTGCGTTATAAAAGAAATAACGCTGCGTTTAAATTCAAATTTATTTAAGCTTATAAACTGTAACATGTGACACCAAATAAAATAATTAAAAAAAACAGGAGAGGAGACAACACGCCACCTTCTAGGAACGCCGGCAACAGTAGCAGTCCAAGTAGAAGAGACATCCTGGTCGGCGCCCTAACAAGTAACTACGAAACCAGTTAACTACAGCCGAAGATATGTTGAGAGAGCGCAATAAAACAACATATCAAAATCAACAATGGTAGAACCACGCGGCAACTTTTGATGTCGCACGGATGGGCTGGCTGGAACCGCGGTAGTACCACGACCTAACAGAATTGCAGCGTGAAGTAGGAGTTTACTTCTGCGTTTCGCTTGGCAAGTGCCTTAACATGGTAGCGGAATTAAATAAAACACTACCCCAGGAGATCACTAGTTTTCTTCCAGATCGGCGCATCAAGGTCGTAGTAGACGGTGCATGCCCCGATTACAAGCCTATTAACGCTGGTGTTCCACAAGGCTGCGTGCTATCACCAACGCTATTTCTTCTGTATATCAATAATATGTTGCAAATCGGTAACATTCATTGCTATGCGGACGACAGCACTGTTAATGCTTTATACACCGACCGCGCCAATATTTCTCGGGAAAACGTCACCGAGTACCGGAACAAACTTGTATCTGAAGTCGATATTGGGGGCGACTAAATTTAGTCCAGTTCAATCCCCAGAAGACATAATTTTGCGCATTTACGTGGTGGAGCCATGCTGCAGCTATATTAGTAGTATAGTTGTAGCAAGCATGGGTCGGCTCGACCGGAGAAGGACCATGCTCTCACAGAATATCAGCGTAAATATAATCAAAAATTCAAAGCGTAATAGCAGCTTACCGCTGCTGTGTTTCGTATGGTGAGTGTAGAAAACTGGAGACCCTTTTTACTGGAAATGAGGCATTCCATCTTAGTCCCCACGGGTGACAACGCATCTGCATTTTGATTTGTAGTCGAGGATAGATGTAGATGTCTATGGGCCGCAGCAATCACTTACCATCAGGCGGACTGTGTGTGCTCGCTTGTCACCCTTATCCTATAAAAAAAAAATTACCGCTAAAAGTACCCCTTTGTCTTATCTCCTCAGTTTCGGGGCACTCCTCCTGTTACCTCAGCCAGTATCGGAATCCTCAGCGTCGACATATCGAATGACGTGCAGTTTCGTGGTCATTTGGAAGAGAAGGCCAAATTGGCGTGCTCAGCAGAGCGGGACAGTATTTCATGCCGACACACCGCCTGCATGTAGAGCACGTCGCGTCAAAATATTCTAGGATGGCATGGATGAAATGCAAGCAGCCATTGTGTTTTTGCCACATTATTCTTCAATCGATTATATTCAAGTAAGTTATTAATTTATTTAATAGTTTTTCAATGAAAGTAGGCCATTAATTAATATATTTTTCTGTCGAAAAATAAATACAAAAAGATCGAATGAGCGGAATACCAAATTGCAGCCGAATGTTCTTTGAGTCTTTAGTATCACTTGGTACATTTGATTCACGAATAGCGAAATGAATGCTGTGATTTGTGACTACGATCGATTAACCTTACCTTGTGCAACGTATCTTTCCGATTGATCGGCAGCTAGCACGTGATAAAAGGGCTGGTTGTATCCAAAATTGAGGTCCTTCGTTGGGATGCTGTCATACCACACCGTGCCGCAAGCCAGATCCCAGCCACGTATTATACATACGTATTCGTGCTCCTTGTGACAGCATATCATACCTACAGCGTAAAGGACACTGCTGTGGTGCTTTTTCACTTCAAATATTTTAACCTGTACGAAACGAATTTTTGTATATAAACAATTGCAAATATTTTTCGAAATGGATCTGCAATTAAATCGTTAACATCAATTTAACATACTGATTTAATATGTGCTCAGTGTTACGTCTGGCACAAAAATAAAAATAAAACAAAAACAGTATTTTTAAGAAACATCTTGCTATCGACTAGGAAAAGAAACAACATGAACTAACAGTAAAAGCGCAATATACTACATAAATAAGTAATAACTTATAAAGATAAATAAAAAAAGGCTTACTGCTTTCTTTGTCGCTTCCGCGTGTGCATTCAAATATATTAACGAAGATATAATATGTAATTCTTTTTCGGTCAGCTAGAAAAAATAAAAAGTTAGATTGAAATAATATCATATGCTTATGTACAGTATAAAACAAGAAATAATTTGATAACATTTCATTAAATAACCTCCTACTACCCGTATAGTGCAAAGGACACTGGCTGCGTTTCCTCGCTGAATGGCTATACTTAGCCTTTAGGCGAGAAAAGAACCAGTTCTCTTGTCTTCAGCGGCGAAGACCAGTCACGGATATACAGTTAGAAAGTTAAACTTGGAGTCTACAGCAAATGGCACAAATATATAGTCACCTCTTACTCATATTTGCGCATTTACTCCGCCGCCTTGGCTCTTAACGAGGTATCGCTAAGATGAGAAACCACCAGTCTTAACACACATAACATCCCAAGCCAGGGCTTTGAATCTCTCCCAGGATATAAAAGTCAGACGTTCCGGTCTCCTATTATCGGCTCTAAATATTCCATTAACCGAGAAATATTTATAGAGACAAGAGCCATTCGGATAACATCGTACCACATGGGTGCCGATAAGGTTAACAGATGCCGCCTCTAGATCGAGTCCTACGCTATGTGTCAGCTTTCTCCATCAAGTAAAGTGCAGAAATTACTTGATGGTAACGCGTAACCAGTGACCAGATTCCTTAGTCGAAACAGCTAGAAAGCGGGCCTGATCTTGGTCGTTATGGGTATTACGAAATAAAACTTTCTTCACATTCTGTCCTAACGGAATATTGTTAGTTTCAGTGGGACACCCTAGCTGGGACAGAATGGTTGCCCTGTCTACCTTGCCTCCGCAGTAAGGTACAGGTAGTAGGACTCCTTTTTTGGCTATTAGTCCTTCTGGGTCGGTATCACCCACTTATCTATTTCTGCCATCAAATAGCAGTAATTGGGTTGCTGTGTTCCGGTCTCAAGAGTGTATGAGTCTGTATAATTACAGTTTGTGAGGCATTCCATCTTAGCCCACAGAAGTGACATCGCATCTGCAGACTTCTTTCTTTGAAGTTGGTGACAGGTTTCGATGGACTGCAGTAGCTACATAGCATCAAGTGGATAGTCAGTTCCTTTTGTTACTTCAGTTTTATAAAAAAAAAAAACTAGTCTACTTTAAATCACTGATACTATGTGCGGATGGAAGGAAGGCGGGCAATACAGTATTAGAAAGATTTCATACACCAATACAAATCTTACAGGCCAGACCATTGAATTTAAAGATAAATTAGGAATTAAAAAAAAATCTGTTTATTTTATTTTAATCAAGCATAACACTTACATTCTTCAGGTTTAGATTTGAATTTAAACTCATCAATTCAATATGCCGGAACAAATATTGATAAAAATTGTCGTATGCACTAGAAATGTTATAATTTCCACCCAGGAATCCTAAAAGATCTGACGCATTTTGTGTCGTCCTAAAAGGAAGTGGAATAATAACATTAATGAATATAATATGTATGCCGATTGAAAATATTAAAAAAATAGAAATTTAAAACTTGGTGGCGCTTATAAATAAGGTTGTTAAAGTTAAATAGAAGATATATTGACATGCAGAAATATTAGCAGTAGATTGAGGAGAGAATTCTCTTAGAAATTTGGCACATTTTCAGGCGGAATTGCTGGAGCATCGCTATGTTTAATGACTCAATAGGAATAGACATCCCAACGGAGGGGTCTTAATTATCATGGACAAGACAAAAGTCATGTGCAACGTCCATATCGCACTGCCGAGCAATACGCTCGTAATTATTGACTAGTATGTTTATTTAGGATAAAATGTCAGACTAGTTGAGAACTCCGACCGAGAAATCTATCGACGGATCCTCTCGACGTCGAAGGAACTCGACTGCGAAGCGTTTGGGAGATACCGACACATCTCGTCACGTAAACTTGAAAACAGGAGTGTACAACCAGTGTGTGTTGCCAGTGATAGCATATGGATCTGAGACGTGGTACTTTACTGCTAGCCAAAATGAGGAAGCTCAAAGTCACTCGGTAAGCTATGGAGAGAGCTATGACCGGAGTTTCTTTGCGTAATTGACTTCGTAATGAGGATATTCGCAGTAAAACCTCGTACCGGTGGGTGAAGTGGTGGCGTAGTGAAGGGCCGCCCTCCACGAGATGGGGTGACGACCTGGTAGGTAAGACAAACGGAAAGTGATACAGATGGCTCAAGACCGTGCTTTATGGAATTCTTTGGGGGAGGCCTATGCTCAGCAGCGAACTTCAGATGGGCTGTAATGATGATGACAATGATGATGTTGATTGGCATATTTATTTTGTTTTGTTACAAAGTATGCAGAGCTTAAACCGTACACTCAATTAATATATAATATGTTTGAGGTTAATTATTAATAAAACTATTGGTAAATCTAATTGTGCATGCCTTAAGCGCATTAAAAAATTAGGTATAACATATACGTAAATTTTTAAAGTAGTTTACTTACACACAAGTTTTCACTAAAAACCTTATAATTATTACTATACTTCCAATTTTCCGATAATTTTATGTCAAATTTCAATTTAAAGAAAAGCTTAGAAAATCCAAAAGTGCATATAATCGTGAATTTTTTAAAAAAAAATATGTAAATTGTAGTTCTATTCGTCAAAGAGTTCCAGTAGCAGTCACCTAAGTACACCTTCAAGTCACTCCATTAAGTCCGGAGGTAAGGTCTATTCATAACTAACAAAACGAACCCAAACTCGGGACACCTAGTTCTCCTCGTCGAGGAGTTCCAGTAGCAGTCATCAAAGTACACCTTTATGTCACTCTATGAAGTCCAGAGGTAAGGTCTAATAATAACTAACAAAACGAGAACAAACTCGGCACACCTGTTACTACTCGTCTAGGAGTTCCAGTCGCAGTCATCGAAGTACACCTTCAGGTCACTCTATCAAGTCCTGAGGTAAAGTCTCATTATAACTAACAAAACCAGGCCAAACTCGGCACACCTATTACTACTCTTCGAGTGGTTCCAGTAGCATTCACCGAAGTACACCTTCAGGTCACTCTATCAAGTCCGGAGGTAAAGTCTCATCATAACTAACGAAACGAGGCCAAACTCGGCACCTAGTTCTACTCTTCGAGAAGTTCCAGTAGCATTCACCGAAGTACACCTTCAGATCACTCCCATAAAGTCCAAGACGTATCATCATCATCATCATCATCATCATTACAGCCCGTCACAAGTCCACTGCCGAACATAGGTCTCCCCTAAGGAATGCCATAAAGCACGATCACGAGCCATCTGCATCCATTGACTTCCTGCATGTCTTACCAGGTCGTCACTCCATCTAGTGGCGGGACGCCCTATACTTCGCGTGCCGGTACGTATAAGTATAATTATATATAAATCCTACGTACTTTTAGCCGTCGTGAGTGGATACAGTAATCCACTCACGACGGCGGCCGAGCGCGGAGTGAGTGAGGCAGAGCAAAGTGTATTTAGTAAAATAAATTATTACAAGGCTGCTCAAAACACCGAAAATTTCGAGATTTCTCAGCCGAAAAAATTTGTTATAACTAAACAAAACAAAATTAAACTGCCATTTACATTCTATGGCTTCCCATATGATAGATGAAGAGATTAAAAAATAGATTGTGTTAAACAATTGATATTTTCAAAAGTTATCGTGTTTACGCCTCCATGCGGACTTAATAAAACTACAGCCACTAAAACCACTTTTTTTTAATGTAAAAATAGCAATTAATCGATTTTAAAAAAATATTAATAAGTTCAACAATCATTTATCTTTTTGACAATGTGCTTTTTATATCATTTATATGTTAAATATGATTGTTAGATACGATTTTATTCGACAAAACGTTGGAATCTTGATTTTTAGGCGCTAGTAGAACATACCTACTCGCTTTACGCTTAAGGCATGCAACTTGTGCTTAACTAGTGTGTCTTATATATTATTCTCTTAACTCATACGCTGCTCAATTTTAAGATGCCGTTAAATCTCGTGCTCTCTCTATCATTTTAAGTCAAAGTGACTGTGACCCCACGAGACTTAACAACATCTTCAAACAGAGTAGCGTTTGAATATTTGGCCATCAGGGTCTCAGGTTGACTGACTTATTTGAGCGTCTCATTTATCTATACGCTATCAATGACAATTTCCGTAGATTGTTTTAAGGCGACCATGAATGTCTAACTCTACAATTAACTTTACTGTCTGTTTCAATCAGAACTAGACATAAATATTATCACTAGACATATATCATAATGTAACTTAAAAATTACAACAATTTTGGAAGGTCTATTTTCATCGACGTAATGATGTTGCCATACGAAGCTTAAGCGATAAACATGATAATTATCGTTAATATTTACCAGTTATTTATAGCACCCATGGTCTTGAGAAATGACGAATGAAGGCATTGCAATAACGAATCTGCACTGTATGTATAATGAGCGTTCTGGTTACTCTGTGCAAATGGACATCGGCGTTTTGGCTCAAGATCACCGGTAGCGACGTTAATAGTGAACACTTGGCCGTCTGGGTGGCTTTCGTCGCTACGCCACTCCAGAAACAAATGGTTCGAGAACACAATAAGTTCACACTCTGCGCCACATCTTTTAGCCACTGCTTGAAAAATGGCAAATACAACAATCTGGTTTCCATATTTATGATCCCAAACCTAAAAACGACATTTAAAATAAAATATTTTATTAAATTACATTTTTTTATCAGAGATTATTTTAAAGGTAGCTATACGCGCTAGAGTATACCTGACAAGTTTAAACCAGATCGTGTATATTGCATAATTGTGCAGGTTACCACACCTGTACAGGCAACCCAAAAATATATGAATTATGATATTTTTTGCAGTTTAACTGAGCAAGCAAAACTGAACGTATGTGGCGGTCGATTGCGTAGGCGTCAGTTGTGGATTCATGACAGAATATTTGAGACTTCCGAGTCCAGAGTTATCCCTCTTGCAAGGTATCTTAAGTCTTAACGTCACTGTAAGCCTTTCAAGAGGCGATATAGCTTCTCTCATCACTGTATCCTCATTTGAATTAAAAGCCATGGCTGATAACAGTTTCGAGATACGCCTTTTCATGCATTCGTAGATAATTGCAGTAGTTTTTCCGCTCAAATATTTATTCATTCAATAAGTCTATTTTCTGTGATGTAAGTACTGTTAGCCTATACTGGTTTCAGGCCGTGAGCTATTTAAAAAGGGAATGGCAATGATGATGAGGATGATGATGATGGTGGTTTATGATTTGGTATTGTTACCAATTCCCCCCCCCCTCCCCACCCCTCTGTGGGGGTTTCAATAAGTTGACGTGACTGTATTGTTTTCTTTGCAGTAACCATGCTTTACAGCACTTTTCGCAGTATCTTCGTTTATAATTCCTTTTCTTCAATAAAACAAACAATAAACCTATTAGCGCTACTGCGTCGAGATCAAGTTTCAATTGAGAGTTTACTCAGCCACTCCTCTACTCAGCACAAGCTTACCTAACGGATGTAACTGTACAGGTAAATCAGACAGGTACATCCTTGCGTGTATGGCTTAATGTCCTTGCGATATAAAGTATAATTTCTCGTTCAACTTACGCGAACGTTTTGAAACGTTCAATTAAGGTAAGATAAGTAAAGGACGGCTGCGTGGCCTAGTGCAGAGTGCCAGCCAGCAGGGTAAGAGTGTGATACTTACCTAGATGGGTTCCCAGACAGATAAGAAATACTGCCACCTAATAACTTAACTATTTTTTTCCATGCAGGAAGTCTAAATTATTTTAATTCATATGAAATATTTCAATTAATCATGAGTAAAAGTACAAAAATTACCTTTATTATATCGAGAGTGTCTAAATTTGCGGTTGCTGTTAGAGCCATGTGCCTTTGATGAAAGAGCACTTCAGAAACTGCTATAAATATTTGACTTGGAGTGTATCTTTTGTCATTACTTGTTACCAAATTATTTAAATGCATTTTATCCAAATGAATCTTAACTTTATTGGCCAAATTCTGTAACTGTAATAAAATTGCAGATAGAAGAAACCAGTTTTATAATAGTTTTTTTACTGAAGTCATTAATTGTCAACACTCAAAATGTGCTTTATACTAACTTGATCTTCAACATCTTCGTTAAAGTGTAAGTTTTCAGTGTCAATCCACTGCAAGAAGTAATTGATAACGACTTCTGGAGGTATTTCATCGCTCATCTGGGCCTTCACCCATTTTACAGCCAGATAACAATGTATAAGATAGCGAACTACAGTTTTTGCATAATGTAATTCTGTTAATGTATATGGTCTGTAAAAAAACATTAAAAAAAATTGATAAAATTATAATTATATTTTTTGTGTAAAAAAATGTTTCTAATATTTTTAATAATTATTATTTATGACAGTTAACTTACTTTTTGCTTTGGAAGTTATTAATGACTTTATTACCTTTCCTAATAATATCTTGCAATATGTATATTGTATAGTAATAGCTGCGACTATTGGTTGATGCTATTTTAAAAAAATAACTCACATCCTGCGGAGTTATATCATAGATTTTCCTTAAAACAAACATATGTGTACATTATTAACTTGTGATTCTTTCTACATAACCAGTTTTGTAAATAAAATTGAAATGACAGTACAGAACTATCCACCTAAGAGTGGTGGCTACTGCAGCCCGAGGACACCTGCAACCAACTTTAAATAAAGAAGGCTCTCATTCATTATCACTTCTGAGGACTTAGATGTAATACCTCTCAGCTTAGAGCAGCTCTCAGCTACTGCCCCTCTATATCCCCAGACCGGAACACAGCAGTGCAATTGCTACGTGGCAGCAGAAACAGGTGACAGTGCGGTACCGATCCAGATGGACTCCTAGGCAGAAAAGTACTTCTAGCATCTTAATTGTGATGATTTAAATCTTATTCAAATTATTATTTATTTGGAAAAGCTGCAAAAAGACGTTGCTAATATGGACTGGAGTGTTATAACAAAGGCTTGCGCTGTTGACGAACATGGTTGCATTGTTTCATTCACTTCTTGTTCAACTTTATGATGCACATGCTCCTGCCCGTCCAGTGAGAATACATCATCCTCCAGCCCCGTGGTTGACTGAAGATCTTAAAACATTGATAGGCAGGAAGAATAACGCAAAGTCAAGTTACAGGTCAGATCCAAAGAATGACAGGATTCGGGAGAAGTACAGACTCCTGCGGAATCAATGCAACAAGATATGTAGAGATTCACGATGCCGCCACATCCATAAATCAGTATAAAACGAAGATCCATGTCGTGTTTGGACTTCTTAAGGTCCATAGGAGTTGGGAATACGCGTTCTTGCCCTACACCAAATAAAGTCGATTTTTTTTTCTTAATCAGCATTTTTCTTCCGTTTCTTGCTTGGACAATATGGCAAAATCAACAACACTGACTCAACATTCATCGTTTCCCACTCCTGACTTTTCTCCATTTGTGTTTAGGCAATTTGCAGATCGTGATGTTAGGAAACACATACTCTCTATCCATTCTGACGCTTTCGAAAATGATGACATCAGTCGTAAAATGACCATTCCCTGGCTAGACTTATTTCTTTCCCAATAGAAGGACGCCCAAATCATACCTTTACCCAAAAAAGCAAATCCTTCAAGTTTTTCTGAATATCGTCCTATTTCGATTCTTCCTTTCCTTTCCAAAGTTTTAGAACGCTTGGTCCAACAACAAAGCTATTTTAATTGTATAGTTGTAGCACGAATGGGTCGGCTCGACAGGGGAAGGACAACGTTCTCACAGAATACCAGCGTAAAATAGCAGCTTAATGCTGTTGTGTTTCGTATGGTGAGTGTAGAGAACCAGAGACTCTTTTTACTGGAAAAGAGCCATTCCATTTTAGTCCTCACGGCTGACAACGCATCTGCATTTTGATTCTCATACGAGGATAGATGAAGATGTCTATGGGCCACAGCAACCACTTACCAATCAGGTGGACTGTGTGCTCGCTTGTCACCATTATCATATAAAAACAATCTTTTATATAAGAAATAGCATCCTGAATCCTCTCGACTTTGGCTTTAGATCTGGTCATAGTACGACTACGGCGTTATTAAAACTCACGGACGACATATTTGTATGAGCGCCGGCAACGTATTCGTGTCCAAGATAGTCTTTCTTCGTGGCTTGACACGGTAGCTGGCGTTCCACAGGGTGGCGTCTTATCTCCTCTTTTATTCGCAATCTTTATTAATACGATTAGATCCAGCATAGCAGCAGATCCGCATAAATCAATGCGGATCTTTGATGCGGATGCAGATGTGGAGCAAGTCACGACACGATCATAAAATGAGAATGAACGCGCTGGTGACAAGATCCAACATACATAATACAACATTTGTTTTACTTGACCGAGGTAATTCAGGAAGTGTCAGTCACAACGTTTCCTCTGTTTGACTAAGTTTATTGTGTGTTCCATAAATATTTCGTCGCGTAAATTATAAATTTAAAAAAGTGAATAAAAATGTCGCCACCAGTACAACGTAATATCTGGACTTATTTTAAAATTTGACGAGTGACAGGGATAAGTCCCAGTGCAAAATATGTAAAAAAAGTTACTCACGAAAGGGGCGTACCAAGACTTCTTTGAAAAATCATCTTAAATCGATGCACCCAGGAGGGTTTCGTTTGTTCGAAAGCTCGAATAACGAAAAACAGTTGAAGAATAAAAAAATGATACAGGTAAATTGGAATTTCAATCTAGTTTTATGTTTAAAAGCTTACAGTCAGACTCGGTGAAAAGTAATTCTCAGCTATAGGCACTCTTTCTAAAAATTAATCAAATGGGAACACGAGTTTACTGTCCTTATTTTTTAACTTTTATATTTTGTATTTATTGATATAAATCAGTGTTAATTGATCAATCCAAAGAATGTTGTCTTTTTAGTACATGAGTTGGTATTTTTTCTTATTTTAAAGCACCCTACCCGTTAACATTTTTCTTATTTTTATTTAATTCTTCTTCTTTTGGTTGTCTAGAAGGTGGTTGCTATGTAGCAATAAGACCGCCTTTTGTTTTCCCTCGTTATTTGTTTATTGTTTATTTTTTGTTATATTTATCTTTTCTTGGTGTATAATAAAGAGTATTGTATTATTTAAGCCTTTTCCATTTACTGGTAGTGTATGCTTGGTTTTGGGCTTTAATTTAATTAATCACTAGAATCTTAAGTCTTCAGTTCTTTTAATATAATTTTTTGATTCAACAACCTCACGAATAATCCTTAATAAAATCGGTGTTCTTCCGCAAAACATTTTAGGTTTATCCAATCTGGCATAACGGTGGGGCAATACTAAATATGTTCACAGGCCGCAGACTGTACTGATATTTAATATCCGAGCGTTGAATATCGACGCTCTAGGTCTAGGCCTAGGCGTTAAAAATAAATTATACAATGTATAAAGTTTTATTTCAATGAAAATTTCACCATATACCCAATGAAGATAAAACTGGTGTTTTGTGTGCGCGTCCGCGATGTTTGAAAAAAAAAGAGGGTTTGCAATGCATTGCCATTCATAACTAGTAGGTATTAAAATTAAATGCAAGGAATTTAAATTAAATGCAAGCAATTATACCAATACAAGACTTCAAAATACAAACTATAAATTCATTCTGAGTTGATTGTATTTTAACCGACTTTCAAAAAGGAGAAGGTTCTCAATTCGTCGGAATATTTGTAATCACAAGTCTATGAAAATGGATGTGAAACATATAATATTTATATTTTTAACATAATGTGTCTACTTAAAAATTACTATTTTCTTATACTGGCCAGTTTTAAGTTTAATGTTTTACTAATGTTTAGGAATTCCATTTCATCTATCTCACTGACCGATTTTTCATTGATCTCATTACATAAGTTATTAACAAATCAGACCTAAACTAGGCCAAAGCAAGTTAAACTCTATATTATCTCTGAAGGGTGTTATTGCACTTACTGAGCTACACTTTTAGCTTAGCTCAGTAACATCCTTCAGAGTTAACAGCTATATATTGACAGCTGTAGTAGCTCACGGGTTAAGCGCTCACCATAAATTTCAGAGTATGCAAGCAACCCAGGTTCAATCCTCGCCAACACCAATGAAATTTGTTAGTTGCAATTTTTAAAATACTAGCAATTCTATTAACGTTACTAACATTACCTTTAGCCACTCCTGGTAAGCTTAAAATGCTTGTTAGGAGAGGTTCACGAGAGTAGACTGATGGTGCATTTGAACCCACGACCTTTTGAGTTTGCGATCTGCACTCTATCATTAGGCTACTGTCGCTTAATTAAAACAAATTAAAGGGCTGATTTACCACATGCTAAAGGAAAAATCATGAGGAAACCAGTATTTTAAACCCCAGACTGTTACTACTAATACTATATAAATATATACCAAACATAACTTACCAATAATACTTAGGAGACATTGTTATTAGTTCCTTGTAGATAAGTTGCTTGTGTTTCATAAAATCCTTTAAATCATTCAGCCAATTACCATCACCGTACTTTTCAGCAACCTCAAAAATAGTTGGAAACCTAAAACATTTATATGTAATTCAACTTCAGTAGTACAAAATTTTGTAAGGAATATACAAAACCTATTTTGTTGGTCTCTGTTCCCTCACTAGTTTGATAGGACAGAAATCCTACACGACCGGAGAGAGATCAGGCGCAGGACCAACGACAAACTTTCCGAGGCACGTTGGTAAAACACTGCCAACTTTCTGACTCCAGGCAGCTACTAAGAACTTCTTAACAGAAAAACTCAAAAGCTGATTTTGGCCCGATCCAGGATTCAAACCTGGGACCTCATAATCAGCAGTTGCGGTTACGACTACTAGACCAATGAGGCTCTCCAGCGCACCCACCAATCAATTGAGGGCATAAACACCTCGATGTGTAATGTTTGACCCCAGTTGAATTTTCCACATAACCCCAGGCCATTCTTGCTGCCGAAAGTAACATACAATGCAGGCAATATTAAGAACCGTGCCACAACAGTGCTCTAACTGCTTAACTTATGCATCTCTATATATCACTTCCACAACTAAGACAATTAATGGAATCAGACTAGATTAACAGGAGAATAGGTAGACTACCAACACACTTTATAAAACATTCCAAATACCAGTCTCTGTAAACTTTAAATCAAAATACTTGTTATAATAGATACTAGTTTGCCGGTAATATTACACATCTCTATATCTAAATATCAATTGCTGTCCGTTAGTCTCGCTAAAACTCAAAAACGGTTCGACTGATTTTGATGAAATTTTTTGTGTGTTTGAATGGGACCCGGTAGGCTGTTCGATAACAGCGCCACCTACCGGGCGCTTTCTGATGGATGATTTCTGGATCTCGACAGATCCAGAAATCACCCATGCTGGGGTGGATCGCTAGTTTAATACTAATAATTTTGGCTTTTCATTACAGCATTTAAAATAAAACAATGGCGTTTAAAAGCAAAATACCTTTTTTATCCAACTTCTAATGTTAGATATTACTCTCAAAATTATTTATAGAAAAGTAATATTTGGGCATAATTAAAATAACTATAATTTCTGTTAACTTTAACAAAAGTATGAAAGCACCTATCAAAGAGTATTTAAACTATTGTATAGGTGGTGAGGTGCGGCTGCGCTGGCACAGTCAGTGGACTACAATCTCAGGGTCAGTGCGACGCACATTGTTTGTTTTGTTAGTTGCAAGTTTGAATATTTTAATGTAAAAATGTGGTATTATTAATAATGGTTGATTATTGTACTGTGTGTATGAATAATACTAGAAAAAATAAAAATATATTATACTTACTTTAACTACTCCAAGGAGTACAATAGGTAAGTAAATATTTCATTATTACTTTTTCAAGTAAGTACCTTTATTTTATGGTATGATCCTTTTTTTAATAAGAAGAGGGTACTACACGGTGTTTTTTACCCTTTTATTGTTTTATTGTATTACAAGCTTTTACTAAACATTTGTAGGTATGTGGGTGGGTTGGTATGTAGTAGGTATGTGTTAAGTTCACATATTGCAGGTAACTTCAGTGACAATGCACTAATATGATAGATATAACCTGATGCTGCAGCCAGGATTGTCTCCTCACTAGGGAACTCTTCAACGGGTAGTAGCAGGGTCACGAAATTTTATTTTGTATGTTAGTTTAATTTTTACACGATTTTTATCATGAACTGCTGCTGCAGGCAGCATTGTCTCTTTACGAGGGAACTCTTTAACGGTTAGTAGCATGGACTCGAAACTTTGTATTTAAATTTAATTTTTTTGCTAAACATGATCTTCACCATAAACTACTGCTGCAGACAGGACAATAATATAAAATAATATAAAAGTTTCGCGAATATTTTATCTTAACTGTGGAAACTTTATTGTTAAATATAAGATTAATATGTGTTATGTATTAGACTAATAATTATGTAACATACATAATTATCAGTCTAATACATAAAAAAAATTGATCTTGAAATAAATATTGTCAATGTTGGCAACGAAATACTTAAACATATTAAAGATTTTTTTTTAAATAAATATAAAACCCCCACACTAGGATTTTCTCCTGTGTCGTGGAGGCAGTTTACAAACATAAATTGCACAAGGACAACATCCAGACCCGGAACAATTATTTGTAGGCCATACAAATACTTGTTCCGTGCGGGATTCGGACCCGCGGCCCCCAGCGCTGCAACTCATTGCTAAGAGCATGGAGCCGTCGATTTGATTGTAAATTTGATATGCCATGTGAGTGTTTCCCGTTAGATTACTTGAAAAAACTTTATCTTAGATTCAGAATTTACCACACCATTAAAAGAAACAACTATTGTCTTCACCTATTGTGACAACCCTAACAAAATAGGTAACAATTTTGCATGTTCTTAAAAAGCTTTGTCTCTGTTCCGTTTATCTACTCAAGTGCCCTGGTTCCACTCCATGACTGTTGACTTAATAATATTTAAAGTTACAAGCTTATAAGTGAAGGTAGAAAAAAAGCGATAAAAAGAAATGAGGGTAGAACTCTCAACTCGCACTTATGCGACTAGCATAAAGTACAGAGCAGGCAAATATCTCAGATCAGCCCACAGACTAAGAAGAATACTTATGTAGATCAGAGATTCAATTTTTTGTTTTTTTTTTCATTGATATATTTGTCAATATTTACAAACAGAAAAAAAAATTTGTGAATCTATGAAAATAGATGTGAAAAATAAATAGGTTGTGGAAATAATGTAACATATCTAAATAAAATATTTATTATTGTTATTCATACACTACAAATTTATTATAATAAAAAAATCAATCACAAAAAGTTATATCTCAGAAACTATACAATTCTGCAAAATAATATTTTAGGGCTAAACTAAGTAAAGAGGATAGATCTTTTTTTGTTAGTTCTCATAAGATTTGTACAGTTGAACTAAAATCTTTAAATAGTAATCAATATACCATGAGGAACTGGTAAGACATGCAGGAAATCAATGGATGCAGGTGGCTCAGGTCTATGTTCAGCAGTGTACTTGTGAAGGACTATAATGATGATGATGATGATGAAATTTCAGAATTAATATAATTACAAAATGAATGTATAAACCCAAAAGAACATTCCATGGATGCATGTACAGGATCTGAAACTTTCTTAGGAGACCTCAACATCCATATATGTGCACTGCTGGGTACCAACAATGTGGTCTTTCAGGCTGAATGTATGGGTATTATTCAAGCAGCTATAGCAATAGATGCCAGGAAGGTAAAGGACTTCTATCAAAATACTGACCGACACCATGGCAGTTCTACAGGCTCTGAGTTGCAATGTGATAAAATCGGGGCTAATATATGAAAGCCATCAACAACTAAATGAGGTATTTAAATGCAACAATGTGACTCTACAATGGATCAAGGGATATAGTGCATCCAGGGGCAACAACGCAGCAGATGAACTGGCCAGAAGAGGATCTGCTCATACTGATTCTCTTTGGGAAAATTTCTTCACTGGTACGTATGTACTATACTAATCCACATGCTCAGCTTTGGAAAATTCTAGAAGATTGTGTAGGCAAGATATGGAGGCCCTGCCAGCAATAAACAGTCATTTAACCAAGGTTTTAATGAGAATAAACTCTAGAATAGGCTCTTTTACAAACATATATTCACCATAGGTGTTACAGGCAGTCCACTATGCGGAGCATGAATGAGGGAGGAGGAAACTGGCGTGTCCAGAGGTCGCCACATACAGGTCTAAACATCTGGGTACTCCCCGAAGTTGTTGACAACATCAATAGAATGCTGAACTTCTTCAAGACTGCATGGCTCAAATAAACATAATATTCCAGCCCACATGCAAAATACTTACTTAGACGTGGAGTTGCGGAAAATAGCCTGTTGTAAGCTAAACTAACCAAAAGGTAGTGCTCTATATGATGACTGCATAGCTGGTTATATACTGGTTAAAACCAATAATTTTTTTCTAGCATCCACATATCTGACAAACTATCCAAACATACCTTTAATCTTAATTTGGGTCGAGCTAGCTTTTGTGTTTGTACACTGTTTGTATAATGTCACAACATACACTTGCGACATTATAATATACTCAGACTTAGGCCAGTATTAATAAACGTTACTCAACGATGAACTCAAGTGTGTAATCATTTGATACGCCCTCATTACGAAATCAGCATCTCAAGATCGTTGCTAATTAATAAACACATAAAAACAGTATCTCAGAACGCTGTACTTAGGAACACTGTTCTGTGACTTGCACTCAAGTATACACACTTGAGAGTCGAGTTTCGTTTATTAATCAGTGTGGCACTCAGCTGATATTGTAAACCTAAACCGCATCTTGAGATATGTTTATTAATAAGATCATAACCTCAAGATTGTACTCAAGTGCGTGTACTTGAGCTGAGTAACGTTTATTAATACGGGCCTTACAGTATATTCAAAAAGAGATTTCCTTAATGTTTCCAAAAAATAAACGTTTATAGTTACAATTTTGCAACGAGCATAGGTTGTATGGGAAATAATCTTTTGTTAATCAAAATCTTCGAAACTCTAGATTTAGGGCGCATAATTGTAATAATTTAAGAAACGATAACGATTATACTTACGTGGATTTAAATTTATTTTTACAAAGAACTTGGTTACTGTTAACTAATTCGTTAAAACGTTTACATGACGAACCGAAATTATAAATTTCGTAAATACTTAGGTGTTTTAACACCTTAAATATAACTTCGTCCGGTAAACAATGTATCGTATGACCATTATCCAATATATTAGCTTCCATTTTAATAAAGCAAGTATTTTACTCTAATAAGTGATTCTTAATGAAAACTTTTAACAAATTCAACCAATAATATTATAATCAATCTCGTTTATTAGTTCGCAGTTGGCACTTCGCACTTTGCAAATCAAAACGTCAATAATTCTAGGCATGTAAACCACAGCATGCGCGGTAGATAGTAGAGTCGTGCTCGCGCATGCGTAGCTGATATAAGCGTTTCAGCGGTCAGTTTTTGTCATCATTAGGTATACGTAGTTAGAATGATCAGTATGTAATAATTGTTTATTTAACTTATCAAGCGTCGGCCGTATCCAAATCCAAATAACAAACTACTTGTCAAAGTTATAAACCCCGCCAAAGAGTATGTAATAATTAGAAGGGAACCCTTAGAACAATATATAAGTACAAATAAGCAAGGTATAGAGCGCGCGTATCGCTCAATGCCCATTATGCCAAGCGTAAAATTGACGCCTATGCGTTATTGTACTTAAGATATTAATTTGATTATGTAAGTACTTGTAAATATTAGGTAAGCGATAATTATAAGGTATGTTTTAGCTCAATAAAACATAGGTACGAATTTATGAAACGATGTTTATTAATCATACACAAAAATCTAATTAATTTACTCTCCCTTAAAAACCATATTGTACAGGGTTACTGGGAACTCGACAACTTCCTGGCAGAGCATGATAAGGGAGTCAAAATGCTACAAATTTGACCCACCATATGTATGGTCGAAAATCAACAGGTCTTGAGAGGTCTTTTCGTATTGAATTCTAAATAAAAATAAAACCTTTTTTTGTATGCTTTCTTTTAAGTTTATTTATTTTCTTGAAGCTTCAACGAATCGAAATACAATCATAAAAGTACAAAAAGTATTCAAATAAAAAATTAAGGGTTTTAATTTTAAAAAAATAATCTATTTTTACACTATGTATAATAAAATGTGACGTACTTCAAAAAATTACTATGACATGAAACATAAAAATATTTTAAAATATGGCCATTTAATCAGCTATCCAAAAAGGTAATAATATCCCGTAGAAATCAATGAATAATAATAATAAAAGGGTCTTTTACTTAACGCAGAACGGCAAAAAATGATTGCTCTTAGTAACGAACTTGCACTCTTATAGTCACTTGGCGTCTGATTGGTTGTTTTGACAACTATTCAGAAAGAAGGCGGCAATTTTAAATTGAATCGTAACAACGCTCGTTAGTTAGTTTCTACTATCGCTGCGCAAGCACGTGTTTAAGCTTTCTTCTAATAAACTCTCATCGCGTTAATACGTGATGCGCAGCAGCATTTTCCTGATAACAACTCAAAATAATAAAATACTGCGGCTGTCAATCCGCCTGCCAAGCGTGGCAACGATACAAAAACCCTCCTATGAGGCAATCTATGGGGGAGGTCTATGTTCAGCAGTAGACTTTTATAGGTTGTAATAGATGGATGGATGGATATATCGATGCTGGTTAAAAATATCGATACGATATATAAATATATACTTATAAAAAAATCTCTTGCTCATCAATAGCTGGGCGAACTAATAACATTAGTTTCTAAACATGTAGGCTAGGTATCAGTAGAACCATCAATTCAGTCTAAATCTCTAAGTCAGAATAAAATAAAATACACACAATAATTTGTAGGAAAATATTCCATTAACAATTGGTGTATTTGTTTAATGGTACTCAAATTAGTCAGTACAAAGATAAATATTTTGATTTATGTTTATTTTCGTACTCGTACTGTCGGATTTCGCTGTCGTGGACGTTGGACATCAATACAATTTTCTAAAAATAAAATTAGTTATTCATCTAACTTATTTCTTGTTACCTTGTTACGGTACACTGATTGATTGCCTTCCTAGGTTATGTGAAATTCTTATATTTCAGAAATAATTATTAGAAAGGTTGAAAATCAACCTGAGCTAAGACAAAACGCCGTTACCACTTCGCTGTTTTGCTTACATCTAAACGTGTCGTCGGTCGGGAGTAGTGGAGTCGGTAAGCACAGGGGTGAGAGGCGTAGGCAGGTACAAGAGAAACTCGCGATGAAGGTAATCAAAGAACTTTCCACATAGCTCTGTCTCTGTCTACCGCTCGTGTCTAGGTCGTCGGTCGTCTGGATTCGTCCTTTTCGGAAATTGTATAAGTGAGAAAGACTTTATTCGATTATCTGTATGCTGTTGTTACTAGTGGTAAAGTTCAATTTAGTTTCCAGATAGAAGGCGTATAAGATAAATCTTCATATTTTTAGGTAGTAAAGCATAATTCTAGTTTCTCCAAAGATGTATTAGGTAGTAAAGGACAAATAGTTTTTTTTTAAATCTAGTACGGTCGTAAAGAATAATTTGTAAACATTATGTGCTTTAGATCCTAAATCTTTAAGTATACTCAATTTATACAACCTAGACGATTAGTCATCATGAATAATATGTGATTTACAGTCATAATTCACATTAAAACTGCACTAAAAGGCCTAAAATTTTGGGTAGTAAAGAATTTTTTTTCGAGAATTTCGCTACTTTGAGAATGCAGTTCGATAGAAAAAGAAAAACTGATTAAAGTAAAAAATATAAATAATTTATAACATACAACTTATAACATAGCCACGTAGAAACATAAGAAACATAGAAACATAGCTTAGGTAAGGAAGGTAATAAAAAATCGACCACTGAAATAAAACCTAATACTAAATCTAAAATGTGTATATAAAATGTGTAATATAAAGTCACGCAATAAGTCGTTCTAATGTTCCAAGTAGTTATCCAACTTTATCAACGTGACAAAGTCACGATGATTTTTGGTAACCGCAACGGCGGTCACGGTTATTTAAAAATAATCCCAAGTCTAGTCACCTCTTACGAGACCCATTGGATGGTATGGATATTCATACACCGCCACTACACGGTAATTGATAACTTCTCAAAACATTTTATTTATGGACGACGTCTTGCAATCGTCGTTTCTCTAGCGCTCAATTGACCTTCATACAAATAATGCGATATTTTAATTGTTGATAAATTTTTATTTTTGTATAAGAACTTAGTAATGACTCTAAGTTATATTTACCTTCATTTAAAAAAAATTGTCTTTCGTCTGATCTACTATACTCTTTGGCTTGACCATATATCTAACTAAGTTGGTAGTTATTATTGTCGACGCTTGAGTCCCAGAGTACCTTTGTATAAAGCTTGAGTGGTTAAATTGTATGGTTAATTATATCGCGTACAATTTTTTTAAATTGTCATTTCGCACTTTCTCTAATGCTGGGGCTACACCAACGAGAAATGCCGTTAATTATCGCGTTGATGGGCGTTGAATGTAGGTGTGGCCACGCTTAACGTGATAATTTTACAACGGCATTAACAATGCCGTTTGCCGTTGGGCGATAACTCGAGTAGCGGTACATCAAAGAGATTAACGCACGAATTAACGCGTTGAAGCGGCCACACTACGTTTGTCTTATTGTGCACGGTGAGCGCAACGGGGTCGCACGTATGGTTGTGATGGAGTGGAATAATGAAAAAGTTATTAACGTTTCTTGAGATTCTGCAAACAGAGCCATGCTTAGGCAATGATAAAATATATTCATATAATAAACATTTATACTCATCAAATATAGAGTATTAGCGTCAACATTCATCTTACTTGAAATTCAAGGAATATTAACGTAAAGTGACCACACGTCCCGTTTTTAACGGGACTGTACCTTTTCTCGGTCACCTGTCCCGTTGTCCCCAAACAAAGCTCCGGGACGCAAAATAGTCTCGTTTTCCTGAACCGCGCGAAAATTTTAAACTATGAAGTTCGTCAGACACGAACGGTGCGAGAGCGGGACCGACCAAAAAATAACCGAATGGGATAATTTAAAAGTTTTCGCAGAAACTCGTTGGGTGGAAGTATTCAAACACTTTCGCACCAATAATCTTCAACATAAATTCTTTTGCATTTTAATCGAATATATTTTATGTCTACCTGGTACAAATGCTCCAGTAGAAAAACTATTTTTCTATTATGTATAAATTGTGGACGTCTGAAAAAAATCACTTACAGGTTCCAGTTCTCAAGGCGATGTTGATAACAAAGGTCGATGTAAAAAAAACTTGCCCAGAATTTTATTCTTATTTAAATCATCACCAACTTTATTAAAGCAAATTTGTTCCACTGACAAATACAAATATAATTAAAAAATATGTTGCATTTAATAATTACCGTCTGAGGAACTTTGCTTTAATGAAGCCGGTGAACTGGTGGTTAATTTTTATTTTTCACAATTTGTTATAATAAATATAATTATAATTAATGTGATTATAATTATAGTGAACACTAATTGTATAAAGTTACAGTTTTTAAATAAATAACATAATATTTATTTATTGTTAAGCTGCTAAATGGGGAGTATAAATAAACCCATGTCCCGTTTTGAGTTAAAAAATAAATGGTCAGTTTACATTAATGCCAACTTTAACGCCGTTCAACGGCATTGAAATTAAAATGACGTTGACCGTCCAAGTGTGGCCACTCACTTTATCACGTTAAAATTAAGGCAATAATTGTTGCGTTTATGGGCATTGACGTTTCTCGTTAGGTGTAGCCCCAGCATAACAAACAGGTTTTGAGAAATAGCCATTTTAAGTTTTTTTTTAAATGTATATACGATTTAGTCATTGGCTGATATTTTTTTGCTTAATTATATTTGATGTAAAATTTTATAAGCTTTCTTAGGAAAATTAAAGTTGGGACAGCAATTGCAAGTATAAATGTTTTTTTTTAATAATTGAAAATGATCCCAAAATATGACACTTTTTTACATTAGGGTGGTGTTATAACTAATAGTAATACAACATGTACAAATAAAAATCTTTATTAAAATAGTTCTTAAACTATGAACTTTATCTTTTTAAGTCTAACAGGAACTTCAAAAATCACTTAAAATGTTTTTTCTTATACTAATTTCAGTCTTCATCACATAAAATCAATCATCTTAAACATAGAAATTAAAGTGAGTCTGTATGTATACACTGCCAGTACCCAATTGTTATTTAGAATTACAGGCTGTTATAAAAAGAGGCATAGAAATTTGGAATGTGGTTACTGTTGACTAAACTTATAAGGTCCTTCTCATAGAATTATTACGTATAGAAACGCAGTCTAGAACAAAACACGAGCGTTAAAGTGACGCAAGGTCATTATGTTCGTGGGCGCGAGTCGAATGTGCCTACGCTCGTCACACGCACACATACACGCCATTCAGTAATACCAGTTTCTGGCGTTTGCAATCAAATTGTGCAAATCACTATTTTATTGATTAATTTTAAATAATCGATATAATAAAGATTACGTATTGCGTACGAAGACGTATTTTAAGAGAATATAAAATGGAATAAAATAAACACGATAATGATGGTACTAATATAACTTTATTATACATATTTTAATGGAACAAAAATGCAGACGTAATAAAATTTAAGAATATTATTGAACACAATTAATTTGCTCGAATACAATAAGCACATTGTGTAATGTTTAATTTTAACCGACTTCAAAAAAGGAGGAGGTTCTCAATTCGGTGTATTTTTTAATGTTTTTACCTCAGAATTCTGTTGTTTCTAAACCGATTTAGATTTTTTTTATTTGAAAGGATATACACAGATTGTCCCATATACACGCTGAAATTTTAATGGTTGTTTTCCCGAACCATATTTATACTGCAGAAGTGAACGGCAGAGTCGGAAAGGGACGCCCTAGACGAAGGTTTATCGACCAAATTGGCGATATATTGAAAATGGGCCAGATTAGGAGTAACCTTAACCGACGAGCGTGTATGCGTAGATATATGGATGTAAAGGAGGCGAGAGAGGTGTGCCAGGATCGTGCCAAATGGAAGTCCGTAGTCTCTGCCTACCCCTCTGGGTGACAGGCGTGAGTGTTTATGTGTTATGTATGTATGTAAAAATTATTAGGATGTAAAAATGGCAGATTTACAATAGAAAAAAACAAAACTCGAATGCGATCTCAAACCAATAGCAATATCTCGCGAGTAGGTCGGGCGTGCAAGCTAGCTTATGCCGTATTATTACGCATTAGAATTTATTTAGCTCTGAATATTTATTAAAAATCCTCGAAATTGACATGAACCAGACCAACTTGTCCTAGATGTCATTCCTAGGCTCGTTAAATATAACAAAAATTGTCTTAATATGTGTGTAAAAATATTTAATAAAATACCTAAAGAATTTAAATTATTAAGCGAAAGATTATATATCAAATATTTGTATAATTGGTTAAAAATTGGAGGCTTTTATGACTTAAAAGATTTTTTAATAATTATTAAGATTATTTTTTTTAATTTAAATAATTAATAATTATCAATATTGTCATTATATACCTAAACATTTTAAAATTATATTTTGATTTGAGTCAGGAATGCGGGAAAACAACCACTAAAATTATAGCATGTATATACGAATTGATCTAGAATCGTCTTAGAAATCAGCGTACATACATAATTGATAACCTCTCCTTTTTGGGAGTCGGTTAAAAATTGACTATTTGGGTGTAAAGTGACATCTGCTTCGTAAAGGCGTTCTTATTAATAATCTCTTGATGTAGTAAATAAAAATAGTTTTTATTCTATACTCTAAAACGTCGACTTGGTCAATGAACAAAGCAATAAAAATAAATTAGTTGCGTTAAAATGGCGTCGACGGATCGCGATCAGCTGATCACTCCGTATTAGTTTTAAATAGGCACCCATTGTTAATATTATGTTAATACTTAGAGAAGTAGGTATCTACATATAAACGTTTGAGTTTTACAGAGCGTTGCGATTAAACGTTTTAAACACAAATAGAAAATAAATATTTTTAAAAGAAAATTGTGATTTTTTTCCCCACAACTAGCAACATTTGTATAATGATAGCTTAGGTAAGTATTTTTTTAGTTTTACGTACTAATAATGAATTAAATATATGAACTTACCTGTGAAATGTAATACCATCACTTTTTTTATGTTTATCATCACTGTTGTGTCAATATTTTACAACACAAACGGTCATTTTTACAATTTTTCGCGAGCTCTTCTCCGTAAGACGTGACGTTGCGCACTGACGCGTCGCTGAGTGAACTTACGCGGTTTCGCGTTAGTTTTACTTGCTTCACTTTCGGTACGCGTACTAGTATTCTATACGTAATAATTCTATGGTCCTTCTTTTTATTTTCTTTTATTTTAGGTTTGCATCTGTATGCTGGTTTAATTTGAATGTCTTGAGCGATTAATTGTTTTCTAGTGATTTGGATTTCTTGAAAATCCGAGTCTTTATAAGAATGTTTAATGAAAACTTTAGTGGGCTCGCCCTGAATCATCCTCAAAACTTATTTCAGCTGTCTTCAAAATTTTTGCATTAAAGCCTATATCATCAGCTAAACTTTTCATCGAAAAAAAATCTTTGTAGCACATTTCATTAACATTGTATGGATTGCCTTTCTTTCTGGCATTTCGTATTATTTGAGTATACTGGCTGGGGACATAAAAGGGTCCAGATCTAAGGTTTTTCTTGATAGCTTTTTCTATCGTGGAATGTGCTGCATCCCCTTCATTTTGGGTGTGGCCAGTTATAAGGTATTTGTGAGTTATTGATTTTATATTGATATGCTTCATCAAAGCGAATGTGTACATAGAAAAAATAAATTTATTTTTTTGCTGTCCACACCAATTGTCAGAGAAAAATACGAATTTAATCCCTGAGCCGCTGTAACTTGCCATAAGTTTGTCAATAAATTTAAGTACAAAAGATCCAATCTCGTCTGCTCCTCGATTAGCTTCACCTTCATGCCACAAGTAGCATTCGGTGTGATCAGATCCAAGTTCGCTTATAGTGAAATTCAGGTTATTTAATTTTGATTTATAATAAAAAACCGAAACATCTCCTTTTGGACTTTGAAGGACTGCTTGAAGATCATACACAGCGACAATGTAGTCAGTGCTCGCTTTAATATCATTTTTTTTCAATTCTAGACCGTTCATTTCCATCTAAGTGTGACCAGTATTTTTCACTCAACTTCTCCTTTCCATATTCATCCGCATTTTCAAAGCTTACACACAACTCACAACGGTCTTTTTTAGGGATAAAGAAACTTATGTTGAATTCCTGATTGAAAATTTTGGCATACATTTCGTAGTTCGCAGCTGAGACTCCTTGTTCTAA
Source organism: Parnassius orleans (assembly GCA_029286625.1). Classification (NCBI taxonomy): domain Eukaryota; kingdom Metazoa; phylum Arthropoda; class Insecta; order Lepidoptera; family Papilionidae; genus Parnassius; species Parnassius orleans. The sequence continues at coordinate 3,237,335 of JAGSMP010000133.1, forward strand.
ACAATTATTTTTATAATCTGCATGTAAATCTGCTATACATTTACCACCATCAATGAACTCCCGACTAGAATTTTTTCTGATGTAATGACTTTCTATTCGTGGTATAGAATTTATGTGTTGTCTAACTGATTCCTTAATCGATTCATCAACTCTTTGTGATGGCCATGTTTGCCTCCTTTATCAATTTCAACAAAACCCAATTCTCTTACGAAATACTGTTCTTATAACACGGTCATTCACATCCAATGTCGCCATAAAAACTTCTTACACACCTGTATTTGTTCAATGTTGACAATAAAATAAAATGCGTTATTATAACCTCGGGGTTTCTGTTTACCAGAAAAATGAATTGCAGGCATAATAGGTTTTGTACAGCTATTTATAGAGTTTCTTTGCAAAGTAATATCACTTAGTTCCCAATATTTAAAAAATCTTCTCTCTTCTCTGGTCGTCTTCGATTTTAGAAGAACATTGCATTTTGCATTTATCCTCGCAAGGTTGTTTCATAGCATGCTGCAACAGATTTTTGTTTTTCATTGCGAAACATAAGCTTGACCGGTATTACGCAATTTCTTTGCTTTGTTGGCAGCCAGTCATCTACCCTTTCAATACGTTTCTTCCTTTCTTTATATTCTCCTTGTCTTGTTCTACAGTCAAACTAGTATTGTTTTCAGCTACTTGTCTTCATTTGTCTGTGCACATTGTTGGATTGGTGGTGGTTCAATTTGGTTTTATCATCTGATACTAACGGGCTATCGGTACTTACTGGTGTGAGAGTAGTCTTTTTCGAAGAAACATAGGGGCTTCTAGATGAACTGCTAGACGAGCTTGAAGATCCGCTGGAAGAACTAGATGATTTACTGGAAGATCTAGATTTATAGATAGGGTCCTTCACTGAATCATCGTCGTCTTCCGAAAAGGATTCATTAGCGGAGGTGGCATAGGTAGATATTTTCAGGAGGGTTGTAACTGCTGGTTCAGTGTCATTCCAACCTTCAAAAGTCGCATTTTCAACTGATTTCTCTTGAATAAAAAAGTTATGTAAACAAGAAGCTGTGTAAAGAGGTGAAATTAGGTTTTGAACAATTTACAAAAAACTTCGAGGAAAACGTTTTATGGACGCCGAGGAAGCAGTGGCTGCGTTTCAAAATGCCGTCGAAGAGACCTCTAAGGACGAGTGGGCAAAGTGCTTTTCTCAGTGGTTCCATCGGATGCAGAGATGTATTGATGTAAATGGACACTATTTTGAAAAGATAAAATAAAAGTAATAACTTGCTAGTTTGTTCAGTTTTTGATTTTCTAAGAACTTTCAGTGTCACCGTCGTTAGGTTTCGTTCGTCGTTCGTTAGTCGGGGCGGGTGTTGTGCCTTATGAATTATTTGTAAGGAAACATTGTAGGAAACTAAAAGAAAATGAATTGTTATGCGTTTATTCTAGCTCAACAAATAAAATAAAAAAATAAAATAAAATAGAATTGTATAGAAGTACATACACATTATACATATACATATTTTACCTACATTCGGTTTTGTAATGGAACATCTGCATGTTTTAGTCTATGATTGTATATAGCGTAGCATTTAAATGAAAAAATTTTTTTTCTATTGTAATATTACGATCATCATCATCATCATCATTACAGCCCTTCACAAGTCCACTGCTGAACATAGGCCTCCCCTAAGGAATGCCACAAAGCACGGTCCTGAGCCACCCGCATCCATCGACTTCCTGCATGTCTTACCAGGTCGTCACTCCATCTAGTGGGGGGACGCCCTACACTTCGTCCGCCGGTACGAGGCCGCCACTCGAGAACCTTTTTTCCCCATCGGTTGTCGGTTCTTCGAGCTATATGGCCGGCCCATTGCCACTTCAGCTTACTAATCTGTTACATATATACAATCTGTGTATTACAGATTAGTAATATTACGATATTATTACCTATTTATTTACTTGAACAACAAATAATTTTACTTACCTAACTGAACTTTAATTTGAAATCTCGTATTATTAGCGCCGTTCCACACTGCATCAATATTGAAGCCACACTAAATAACACTAAAGTGTAAAATGTCTGAACTAATAATTGTCTGTACAGTACTTATTGTGTACTACTACTACTGTACAGACAATTATTAGGTAAAATAGGTACATAGGCCTTTCTGTTAAATAATCTGGTTCACTGACATGACAGCTTACTTGGGTTGACAAAATTTTTGGCTTTGATAATTAATTATATTTTTTTACGGGGTATTTTGTAACTCGTTGTATTAACTTTGGCCTCTCAATACTAATGTAATGTGTAACACAAAATGTAATGTGTAATGTATAATACAAAATGTAATGTACGTACACAAAAATAAATGTAGTTTTACAAAAATAAGTGATATTCATTCTGTAAATACTAGGAACAGACACAAGCTAGTAGTACCAGTTACTCGACTCCACCGAGTCAGTAAATCATTCTTGGGGCGATGTATACGCTTTTACAAAAAAATCCCAGAAAATATACAAAATTTGACCTGCTCAAAGTTCAAAAACTTTATTAAACAAAGTTTGTATAAAAAGGGTTATTATAATATTAAGGAATTTACGGATGATAATAACCCCTAGGTATAAGATGATCGCTACCAAGCTATTTCTAATTTGTTTTGTGTGGTTAATTGTGTAACTTATATGATTGTAAGCTGTTATTTTAAAAAAAAGAAGTCCCTCTGGGTTTCTTGCTGGTTCTTCCCAGGACAGAGGTTTTTTTTCGAACCAGTGGTAATTAAACAAAAGAGTGACTTTCAATAAGTATTATTTATAATCTATATTGAATAAAAAAGTTTCTGTTTCTGTTTCCAGTTAAAATTTCTGACATAGTAAAAGTAGAGAAATTAAATGATATTAGTATGAATGTTTTTGGGTTGGAATATAATAAAGAAAAACGATGTAATTCTATAGTAGATCCATTATTTTTTCAAAAGTGTCGTAAAGATAGACATATCGATTATTTTTTCAAGGATACGAAAAATCATTATTGTTACATAAAAATTTATCGCGGTTAGTTAGTAAACAAATTTCAAAAGACGGTCACGTCATGTACATTTGCGATTTTGCGAAGCATGTCTACTTCATTTTCCATCTCAGGAAAGGTTAAATAATCATGAACAATACGATTGTGCCCACATTTGTATAGAATTACCAAACAGTGAAACTTTAAAAAAGAATTGGTTTGGACAACCTATTTCAAATGATAAAATTAAATTTGATAGTTATGAAAAAATATAAAGATACCATTCGTAGTTTATGCTGATCTTGAGGCATTTTTAAAACCAATAGAATCATGTTCTAACGATCCATCCAAACCTTTCACACATAATATTCAGAAACATGAAGTATAGTTTTGGTTATTATATAAAATGTTCATATGATGATAAATTATCAAAATATAACATATTGCGGATCAACTGTGCACAAGTGTTTATGGAAAATTTATCTAACAATTAAAAAGAAATAAATAGACTTCAAAATATCCAGTTCCGCTAACAAATGAAGACAAAAACCAAATTTCAAATGCAACCATTTGTCATATTTGTGAAACAGAGTTAGCAGAACTTTTTTATGATTTTGATTGGTACACTGGTAGTTTTATAGGTGTTGCTCATGAATCATGTAGCTCGAAGTTAAGAACACCACGTCATATAACAATATTTTTACACAACCTTAGTCACTATGATGCTCATTTTATTGTTCATGCATTAAACTTTTGTGATGGTGAAGTCGAAGTTATCCCTAAAAATAAAGAAAAATATATATCCTTTTCCAAAAAATTAAAAATGAATAACCATGAAGTTATATTGAGATTCGTAGATTCATTTAAGTTTTTATCATGTAAATTAGAAGAATTAGCCATAAATCTCAGTAATGATCAATTTCAAGAATTACGTAGAAATTACCCTAATGATGAAGATTTCATTCGTTTAAAACAGAAAGGGGTTTATCCATATGAATTTATGACTAATTATGATAGTTTAAACCTAACGTCGCTCTCTGAACAAAAAAATTTTTTTAGCTCGTCACTGATTCCCATATTTCAAATGATGATTTCAATAATGCTAAAGATGTTTGGGAACACTTTGGGTGTTGTAATATGCTAGATTATTCAAACTTGTATTTAAAACACGTTTTAGTTTTATCCGACGTATTTGAAAACTTTAGAAAGCTATGTATTAATACTTATGATTTAGACCCTGCCCATTATTACATAGCTCCCGGTTTAAGTTGGGATGCAATGCTAAAATATACAAAATAGAATTAGAACTTTTAACAGATTATCAGAAAATTGCATTTATTAGATCAGGTATCAGGGTGGTGTATCTCAATGTAGTAATCGTTATGCTAAAGCTAATAACAAATACATGGGGGATTATGATGCAGGGAAACCAAATTCATGTATCACATATTTTGATGCCAACAATTTATATGGTTGGACTATGTCTCAATATCTTCCTACTGATGGATTTGAATGGGTAAGTCCAAATACAGATTTTAATGTGTCTGAGACATCGGACTTCGGTTTTATTTTAGAAGTTGATTTGATATATCCAGATGAACTTCATGATTTACATTCGGACTTTCCTTTATGCTCTGAAAACATTTGTGTATGCAATACTAATGAGAATAAACTAGTCCCAAATTTAAATTATAAAGATAAATGTGTAATTCATTAGAGAAATTTAAAGCAGTGAAATGGGGGTTAAATTAACTAAAATTCATAGAGTTTTAAAATTTAAACAGTCTCCCTGGTTGAAAATGTACTTAGATCTAAATACAAAATTAAGAACGTTAGCAAAATCAGATTTTGAAAAAGATTTTTTAAATTAATGAATAATTCAGTCTTCGGTAAGACTATGGAGAATATTGAAAAAAGGGTTAACGTAAAATTAGTTACACACTGGGAGAACCAGGGTAAAGCTTTAGGTGCTCAAGATCTAATCGCTAAACCACAATTTCATAGTCTTCAATATTTTAGACCTAGTTGCGGTTCAGTTGCGAAAAACTAAGTTTATATATAACAAACCAATTTATTTAGGGTTTTGTATTTTAGATATTTCAAAAACATTAATGTATGATTTTCATTATAGCTATAAGATTAAAAGTTTAGTAAAATCAAATTGTTATATACAGATACGGATAGTTTAATATATCATATATTTACAGATGATTTTTACACTGATATAAAAGCTGACCTTTCCTCATACTTTGATACCTCAGATTATGATTGCAATAATATTTTTGAATATCCAAAATTAAATAAAAGAAATTAGGTTTTTCAAAGATGAAAATAATGGTGAATTTGTGGGTTTACGATCTAAAATGTACGCTTTTAACTTAGAGAATAAGACTATAGCCAAGGCAAAGGGTAAATAAATGTATCACTAAAAATGACAATGAATAGTAATAAGTTTCTATTTAATAAAAGTGCAATATTATAGTATGCTTAGATTTAAATCAATTAAGCACAATTTTCACACAAAAATTAAATAAGATTGGTTTATCATATAATGACACAAAGAGGCATATTTTAGATAATTATATTGAAACATTAGCTTGGGGTCATTATAAATTGCGCTAAGTGTTGATAGTTTTACTTTTATGTCTGTGTGTAAATAAAATTTGTATTGATTGTAAAATTATGATAATACTATAATGTGACGTAGAGTTTATTACATATTTAATTATTGTTTGATTGTAAATAATTTAAGATAATTGTTGTTTCTATTTGTGTGTGTGTGTGTGTGTGTATACATTTGAGGTTGAGGTGATTGTAAAATTCTGATGTACTAATTGTGTTAGAAATAGTATACAGATCATTCTGTTTTATATAATTTTTGCAATATATATTAATTGTTTACACCAACACTTTCATTTTTTATTTCATCCCTTAGAACTTTAGACGTGTGTAATGTTTCACTTTATCCATCCGTTTACTGCTATTGTGGCAGGACCAAGTGGATGTGGGAAGTCAAATTTTGTAACAAATTTCATAAAATCAGTTACAGAAATATGTAATTGTGATTTTAATCAGATCACATGGTGCTTTGATGAAATGCAACCTTTATATAATTTACCAAATGTTAACTATCATCAAGGAATTCCAAATCTTAATATGTTTGATGGTGAAAACCACATCTTGTTATTATTGATGATCTAATGAGAGAGTCTGATGGAAGAATTGTGGATATATTTACAAAGGTAGTCATCACAGGAAACTTACTATACTCGAGATAAAACTCAAATAAGATTTTTAGCACGACAAGTGTCACCAGATAACCCAAAATTCATTGAAGATGCCTACAGGGATGCAACTCTAGAGGCGCATGGATATTTAATGGTAGATTTAAAACAGAATACCAATGATTTTTGTCGTATCAAGACAAATGTCTTCCCATTTAATGGTTTCTGTACAGTCTACGTCCCCACAAAAGAGTTTAAATATACCAAGAATCAAACAATTCAAATCATTTCTAAATGATGCATCGTCGAATCACAACGCATAAAAATTTGCTAAACGCTTTGCATACTCTTAAACCAAAATATCAAAGAGCATTACTTAAAACGTGTGATGAAGAAGAAATAAATTGTATTTGTGAATGTATTCATAACGTTTTACAAGGAAAGGTACCCTCTTAAAGATCAAGATAAACAAAAATTGAATAAACACAAAAATATACTCCGTAAACTGGTGCGTAAGTGTAAACATAAACTAAGAAAAAATATAATTATACAAAAAGGAGGAGCTTTCCTACCAATAATATTAGGTGCAATATTGAGTGGATTAGTAAGTGGACTAGCCAGTTAACATGGAAAATGCAAAGAAAATGATACTTATCGAACCTGGATTGATTGAAAAATTAAAACAAGAAAATAAGGTTAATAGTAATTTGTCTCGATTAGATATTGAAATGCAAAATATTATGAATAGTAAGACGGAAGACTGAAAGTAGTGGATGTTATATTTACAAACACTACAAAGATACCTTCATTTTACCGAAGAGGATCGTCAACCACTCAGATTACCAATTTATTCTGATACATCTAATGAAGATTCAAATGAGTCTAAAATTGGTTTTAAAAATAAAGATAGAGATCTAAAAACTTCAGTTGATGCTGAATCTTTGTTGGAGGAGAATCAATCCATTAAAAGTAAAGAAAATGATGCAATTCCACTTTACACACCAGCTCACATACTCAGTTTAATACCAAAAACTTATAATAAAAAAAGTCAGAGTAAGAGTGAGAGTTTCGCAATAATTACAGTTTTTATCAGTTTATTTATAGATTAACAAAAGTTTTTTTATAGATTAGAAATTAAATTTAGAAACATTTCACATTTTATGATTTTCGATAGATGTCATTATTATCTATTTAAGTAGTAATTAGTTACTATAAACTTTATTAATTCCTAATTAAATGAAATAACGAAAGAACTGAAAAATGAAAGTTAGAATTTTCAAATAATTATGAATTAAATTATTTAAACATATAAATGTAAGTTATTTATTTTTATTTTATTTATTAGTAACTAGAGGTAAAATGTTACTGCTTCTTGAATTTCACGTTAGATGGCACTGTCTTGATAAAGTGAAACGTGAAGATTATCGGCGTAGATCAAATTATTACGCAACGACTAAAACAAATTTTAGAATTTATTTATAAATTATAAATATGTTATTAAAAAACACATCAATAATCAATAATATAAAATAGAAATTAACATCTTGAGGAAGGAAAATACTTAACCCTCCTTTTTAAAGTTCCGCAATCGGTTAAAAAGTAGCCTATAAGTTGCCCTGGTCCCTACCACCGACATACAAAATTTCATGAAAATCTGTCCAGTAGTTTTGCGTGAATCAGGAATACACAGACAGACAGACAGACAAAATTCTAAAAACCACTAATTTGGCTTCAGTGCCCTTTATTTAGTCCCCTGGAATTGTTTTTTCCAGAAAATATTAGAATTACAGACACGACTTTTCTACAGATTTATTATATGTATAGATTCAGAATTTTAGTGGATGAGATGTTTCGCTCCTATTTTATAGATAATAAGCAATAACAACAATAACATTTTGGAAATAAAAATTGTAACAAAATTAAGGAATGTGTTTTATTGATGATTCAGAATAGCATGGTAGTTATGAACAAAGAAGTATAATACAATAGCACTGCTAAGCAGGGCGTACGAGTAATAGATAAGAGCGGCAATGACGGTGTTCAAGGAACAATAGATAAGAGGAAAGGGTGAACAATGGAACGCTAATGAGGGTGCAGGCCCACCGGATATCAATTAGATATTATATAATTGATCTGCACATCTCCGGAACCGCGCATCCTACGCAAAAACGGACCGCAGATTCGTAATCAGAGCATGCCAAAACCTTTCTATCTTTATTTTTAAAATCCGTCGATCCACCGTTAGCCGATGAGGGCTGAGGTTCTGGCTCAGTGAGCCAGAACTGGTACAAACTAACTACTGAAGCTCAAGCGAAGATGAAAGTGATGATGAAATAGCATCTAGTAGCACCAACACACCATCGAAATCTGGCTTCCATGTGACCCAAGACGATATAATGGACGGCGTGTCACCTTATCTTAACCCTTTCAAACCTGAATTATTATTTTTAACCGATGGATTTGGTAAATTCCATGCATCTTAAGTATAGTAAGGAGACTGTAAAAAAATTTAAAAAAAAAATCTTAGTCTTTAACTTTTCGTGATAAAATAGTTTTTCTTAATGTGCACAAATGCGGACACCCGTTCTACATAGTTATAAAAATAAGGTATGTAAAGTTGTTCTGAAATGAAATAAAGTTTATTTAGGATCATTTTTATTACAAAATTATGAATGAAATAACATAGTTAAATTCTTTTTATGAAATAAAAGAAACATTTGGCAGTTTTTTGGCATATTCAGTCATTGGCACAAATACAATAACACAATGGAAACTATGATTAGGAGCACAAAATATCTTTATCTACGTGTGGAAAGCTAAGAAGCAATTCTTGTCTTTGGTTAGACATAAATGAACTTTGCACTTTATGCATTTGACACGCGATTTTCCCTTGCATGCCACCATTTTACACCTAGTCCCAGTTCCATCATCATGTGCAGGGAAATGCCCAACACCGTCACGAGCTATTTCAGCTGCAGGGCGAATCTCTCCTGGCCTTCTTGGTATAATTTGCATCATTGGGCTACTACTGTTACTTGGTCGACCTCTTTTGGCGATAGAAAATTTATCTTGTAGCACCAAACTGTCAGCCAACCGTCGACGAAAGTGAAGCAAAGTAAGTCGTTGCTTTTTTGGAGTGCCTAATAAGTCGTTATCTATTTGGTATTCTCGATATGCCTGAACAACTGCCAGATCTGATGCATGAAATATCATACGCAGGGTCCATTTTTTTGATTTTATAAATGTTCTGTAATAGCTCATAAGTTGATCTAATAAATCAACGCCACCCATTGCGTGATTATAGCGCTTTACGACCTCAGGTCGCTCAACCTCAATATATTGCTTCTCTTTTTTACACCATCTTTTTACCATATCTTTTTCACCAATACCAACAAAATTGGAGGCCAGATGGGTAATCTTATTGTCGACCCACTTTACAACAGTTATATCTCCGTCTCTGCTACATAATTCTTGAGAGAAACCCCTAGGTTTTTTATTTGTTTCCTTATCACTTAAAAACGGTGGCTTCACAAATCTGTTAACACGAGCTGTGCATGCGGCCATTATGCCTTTTTGTTTTAGGATTTGTAGTAAATGGTATGATGAAAAATAATTGTCAAAGTAAAGTTCATGACCCTGGCTTTCTCCGATTCTCTTTGAGATGTACAACAATCGAGGCACCGTAGCCAATCTTTTGCGATATTACTATCAAGTTCTGGGAGGAGGTCTGGTAAAGAATAAAATCATAGGCCTGGCCATGTTTACCACATAAAAGATTTTGAGACCCCATGGGCAAGGCTTACCTTTTACATATTGTTTGGCGACATGTTTTCCAGTGAAAGGAACCATCTGTTCATCAACGCAAAGTTGTTGTTCAAGTGGTAACTCTAAGCATCGATTCCTGACAGCATCATAAATCGGTCTCACTTTGTGAAATACATCTTTGCAATCAGCTGGAATTTTGGTGTTGTCAACCAGATGTATATTATTTCGTAATTCAAAAAAACGGTCCCTTGTCATATTAGCTGTGAACAAGGGAATGCTTATGTTTGTCTCCCAATACATTTTCAAACAAGGATAACTAAATATTCCTGTGGCTAAATGTAAACCAAATAAAACCTCTAACTCCCCTGTATAAGTAGGTTTGAATTTATGCTTGTTCGACTGAGCGGCGTATAAGTTAGTCATTTCTGCCATTACACAAAACAGTTGTTTTGGGACATATCTATAGTAATAATCTATTGGGGCTTTGACAGTCGGATCAACAGATATGGGTGGAAGCCAACCTGATGGTATGGTATTTACCAATTCTCGGTGTCTCCATGCAATCCTCTGTTTTGGTGTGAGGTTCTGTAAAATATCTTCAATTGTGGAAGGTATTTCTGATTGATTCTCCGCCATTTCACAGGAGTTGACCGGATCTTCTGGTTCTTGATCAGGGACGCCGTCATACAATTCGTTAGGTCCTTCGTCGTCATCAGATTCTGGTGGAAATAATTCCCCTTGATTTTGGTGAATTACATCTGCACCAACTCTAGTAGGTAAGGGTGCTGGACGAATTGAATCTCCATAATTATCTTCGTCATCAGAAGATAACAACAAGTCAGAAAGATTTCCATCATCTAGTGCTTGTAACGCCTCCGGTGAGAACATGTTGGTGTTTTTTCATCTGAAAATGGAAGTAAACAATATAACAATTAATTGTATACACTAAATTTAGTAACATAAATAGTAAAATAGTAAAAATAAAACTAAAACATTTTTCGTAAAAACCGTTAACAATGAGAAAAACTCAGATGAGTCCTAATAGGAACAATTGAGCACAAATATAAAAATCGAGATTACCAATATAAAATGATAACAAAACACACCAATATTACGTTACATGACATCAATTACATTAGACAACTGCTCATAATTTTTCCAGATGATTTCTTGCACTAATTTATATTTTTAGAAATAAAATAAAGAGCTTACCTGCACAGTTCAAATCACGCACGGGTACTGGTCGCAACTTGTCAAAATTGCTAGAATAAGCTAAAGATGGCGATAGTAGTATTGAATTGGGTAGTTCATTTATATTATACATATGTGAACAAGTGAATACAACCGTTTTCAATCGGAAAACTTGCGAGTTTAATATTTATTTTTCAATTTATATCTTATGTCTACAATTGTGCACGCCAGTTCTGAAAGGGTTAAGTTTTCTTGTTACAATCTACTTTATATTTTGACAGAAATAAAAATAATGCTCAAGTAAACATTATTTATTTTTAATTCCAACCTCTTCCAAAGTTCTAAGTAGCTGGTAAAGTACCTATTATGATTCTACAATAAAACAATTAACTACTCATATATTATAAAACAATAGCCTAGTACCATCTAGTACTTTAGAACGCGACTGTACCCATGCGCAGACACTGTCCACCTGTCCACTGTCGCTCAGCGTTCTTTTTACGTGACGGGACCATCGGTCACTAATAAAAATATTAGTGATCGATGGACGGGACCTGTATATCATTATCACGCATACAATCCGGGCAAATCAATACGTAATAACAGCAATTAAAGTTTGGTTTTCAAAACCGCTGATAGCTTTGTTACAGTCACATAAGTTATTCATGTTCAGTGACTTCAGTGTAATGGAAGGGCAATAAAGCTTAAACTTATTTTCTATCGTTTAATATGAGTTTGAATGGAACAACATTATTTGCCAGTCATAGCCGAACTTAGCAAATGGCTTGGGTTTATAGTTGTTGCTTTTGGTTTTCACTTAGATTAGGCGGTATTTTAATCGGAATATTTTCAGCAGTGAGTAGATCAATCATCAAAAATCAATGTTTCATTAAAATACTAGACATTAATAGGCGGGAAAATTATTAATAGTATTTTTTCAGATACAAGCTATTATCCTATTAATAATTTGTTGTGTTGAGTATTCTGAACCGGAAAAAATTAAACAAATAATAGCAGTTTGGATAAGTGACGTTAATCTGATATACACAAAGGATTACGTTGAAAATTTGCAAACAGGTTTAATGTCATTCATTGATTTTTTATAAAACCTCATACTACTTTAGACTAACTTCTATTATGTTTTCAATTATAGATCCAAAAAAGTATCTTGGAATAATCATTGTATTGACGTGCATCTACATTATAATATGTTTGCTATATGTGTACGGAGCCTACAAGGTAGGTTTTAAAAAGTTTTCTTTGATATATACCTACAGTTAATAATTATTACGGGGCACAAGCCTTGAATCAGGGCCGACTTAGAACATGCAGGGTCATCCTAGGGCACCCAAGGCTTTTATAAAGTAAAAAAAATACTTGAAATATCAACAATGTGACCGGTCCATTTCCACTTCAGTTTACTGATTCGTTTTGCTACACCGGTTACTATGGTTCTATTGCGGGTTTGCGGGTATACTCATTACGAAGTCTATCACAATGAGAATCTCCGAGCATAACCCTCTCTTGTCTTGCAACTCTCTGCATTTGGCTGGGTTTTGTACTCTGGTTCTAAACGAAGCACTATGGTAAAACCCACTGAAGTGATTGTAGTCGTCGTCGCATAACCCCCATTTCGACGGCAGCAAATGCTTTCTCATAGTCCACATACGCAAGGCAAAGTGGCAAATTGTACTCTCTACAATTTGTCGAAGAATATTATATTAATATGTATGTGATCTATGTTTCTAAAGCCCTTTCGGAAACGGCTTGTTCAGGAGGCTGGATGTTGTCAAGTCTGCGGGCGAGATGATTTCTAGTGACTAAAACAGCACGTAGACTCCAAATTGACGCCAGGAAATTCGGAATAGAGCAACGGAACCTAAGGAGCCAACAGATGGCCGACTCCATTGAGAAGGAGTGACTCTTTATAATTTTTTTTTTTTTTATAGGAGAGGGCAAACGAGCTTGCGGTTCACCTGATGTTAAGTGACTACCGCCGCCCATGAACAACTGCAACACCAGGGAATTGCAGATGCGTTGCCGGCCTTTTAAAAGGTAGGCTCTTTTCTTGAAGGTCCCTAAGTCGTATCGGTCCGGAAAATCGCTGGTGGTAATCGGTTCCACAAGGAAGTTGTGCGAGGAAGAAAACATCTTCTAAATCGCACAGTGGTGGACCGCCAATCATCCAGATGGTATGGATGGTATCGCGAGTTTTGTCGCGATGTGCGATGGTCAAATTGAGCGGCTGGAATTAGTCCGAACAATTCCTCAGAGCACTCCCCGTGGTACATGCGATAAAATACGCAAAGAGATGCAACATCTCTACGCAAAGCTAGTGAGTCAAGCCGATCGGAAAGAACCCGGTCGTCGACGATTCGATCCGCTCTGCGCTGAATGCGGTCAAGTGGAAGGAGCTGGCACTGGGGAGCCCCTGCCCAGAGATGGGAACAGTATTCCATGTGAGGCCGAACCTGCGCCTTGTAAAGTTGCAGGCGGTGTGCCGGCATGAAATACTGCCCCGCTCTACTGAGCACGCCAAGCTTTTTAGAGGCTAATTTTGCCTTCTCTTCCAAGTGACCACGAAACTGCACGTCACTCGATATGTCAACGCCGAGGATTCCGATACTGGCTGAGGCAACAAGGGGAGTGCCTTGAAACTGAGGAGATACGACAAAGGGGTTCTTTTAGCGGTAAACGCGCAAACTTGTGTCTTCTGGGGATTGAACTGGACTAGATTTAGTCGCCCCCAATCCGAGACTTTGTCCAACAAAGTCTCGACTTCAGACACAAGTTTGTTCCGGTACTCGGCGACGTTTTCCCGAGAAATATTGGCATGGCTGGTGTATAGAGCATCACCAGTGCTGTCATCCGCATAGCAATGAATGTTACCGGTTTGCAACATATCATTGATATGCAGAAGAAACAGCGTTGGTGATAGCACGCAGCCTTGTGGAACACCAGCGTTAATAGTCTTGTAATCGGAGCACGCACCGTCTACTACGACCTTGATGCTCCGATCAGCCAGAAAACTGGTCATCCAATTGCACAATTTCGGGAAGCCCATAGGAAGGAAGCTTCGAAAGAAGCGCTGTGCCAGACCCGATCGAAGGCCTTCGCTATGTCCAAACTAACGGCCAATGCCTCCCCTTGGACTCGATCGCCTGCGCCCATCTATGTTAGGTAAACAAGAAGATCACCAGCTGAGCGACCCGACGGAAACCGTACTGGCAGTCACTAATCAGCTGGTGCTCCTCAAGTACCGCATGAGCTGGCAGTTAATAATTGACTCCATTATTTTCGAGAACAAGGAGGTGATGGCGATAGGCCTGTAATTGGACGGATCAGAGCGGTTACCTTTTTAGGATCGGGTGCACGAAAGCTGTCTTCCATGAATTCGGGACAACGCCTAGGGAGTAGGAGTACCGAAAAGACGCGTTAGAACCGGTGCCAACTCTGGAGCGCACGTCCTCAGCACAATTGGCGGGATTCCATCAGGCCCACTCGACTTGTGGATGTCCAGGAGAGGTGCTTTGCGTACTGAGCACTGTGTGAAACGCATCAGGCATAGAGCACTCACACTGAGGATGGTCGGCGGTGTGTTCCCCTGTCATCAAGAGTCGAGTTGGACGCAAAAGGGGCCTAAAGGTCGGCTTTCTTTTTGCGTCGTGGGCCATGACTCATCCTCCTGTGCAGAGATGGTAGTGATGGCTTACAGAAATTTCCTGGACAGCCTTGGCGAGACCAGAATGCACGGGTTCCCGAAGGAAGGCGAACTAGTTTCTCGCCAATTCTGCCTATGTGCTCTGACTTTGCCTTGTAACTCTTTTGAAGGGCCTGGAGGCGAAGTTATACTTCTTTTAAGCATGCTGGTGTTTACATCCCGAGCCGCCGAAGCCTCAGCCCAGGCCTGATAACACTCCTGCTTACTGCGTGTGCAGTCTTACAGAACGACCAAACCAAGGCTGCGATCTGCCGCCGATGGGTACCACAGATGATGGAATAAATAGTTCCATTCCTGTAGCACCACATCGGTGACAGAGTCAGCAACAGCGCTGGGATCATCCGGCGAGAAGCAAACCCACCCCCATGGGTGGGATGCAAAAAGACCGCATTCCATCCCAATCCGCCGACCTGTAATGCCAAACACGGCGGCAACCTGCAGAACGCAACCGCGAGGAGAGCGTGAGTGGCACCACACCGGATCAGACAATGGTCCGAAGAGCCAAGAGGGGCATCGACGGAAACCTGATATCCGTCCGGATGAGAGGTCAGCAGAAGGTCCAACAGGAAGGTGTATGATCCTCCACATCTGGAATCCGTGTAGGAAGTAATCAGTTGTGTCAGACCATATGCCAGGCAAAGTCATAAACAGATCTCCCGCATGATCGGTTAAACGTGAACCGAGCCATTCAACGTGGTGGGCGTTATAATCGCCAAGTATCACGATCTCTACGGATGGGATCTGTTGTAGCAAGAAATCTGTAGCCATTTGGACGTGGTCGATGAGTCGGTCTGTGTCGGCATTACCGCTATGGGACCTATACAGGCACCCGTAGACGCGGGGATGGTCGTCGCTGTCTACGCGCAGCCAAAGGATGGACAGGTCCGTACCTTCAAGACTGCCGAGGCGTCGAGAACAGATATCCTCTCTGACGTATACGCAAACTCCAGCCCGGGCACAAAGAAGTGTTCTAATTTGTACCCCGGGTAGGACAGGTACGAAGTATCAGCCGAGAGGACACCTGCGTCTCGGTCAAAGAGAGGCCGGCTTCGCCGTCTCTAGATGGTAGTGGACGGCGTTAAGGTTCGAGTGAAGTCCCCTGATGTTGCAGAAGTCCACGGATAGCGTGGCAGGGGTCGCCATGGTTTTATCGCTCTGTTTGCCCCGTGCAGTGTTAGTATAGGCGGGATTTTGCCCCCAGAATACGGGGCAGCCTGAGCACCCACGCTCAGGAAGAGGTAGCTTGACCGTGGATGCTCAGTGAGGATTCTCCATTACCAGGGTGCTGGTACCCTCCTGGGGTAGTTCTTTCTTTTAAATTCCGCTACCATGTTATGGGGGATTAGCCTCCGGCCACCTGCACTAACCAAGCGAAACGCAGAAGCAAAGCTCCTACTTTACGTTGGTATTCTGTGAGGTCGTGGTACCGCCCCGGTTCGAGCGGCCCATCCATGCTACAGCAGAAGCTGCAGCGCGGCTCTACCACTGTTGAAATATATATATATAATGAACTCTTTCTCCACCCAGTAACGAAATAAAGTAAAGAATCGCAACTTCAATGAAGAGAGATTCTTTGAAGTTGCGAGTAATTTCCGTGAAGAGAATATTTTTTTGTTTATACAGGTTTTAGACCAAGTTTTTGATGTATATACATATTATTGTTATTAAAGGTAAAATTAATTTAACATTTTTTTAATGAGAAGAGAGAAAGTTTACATCGTCAGTAAGGAGTGTGTATGTGAAAAAGCACTATGATTGTAATTTAAATAAAGAATAGGCTATTTAAGCCGCATAGGTATGCAAACTAACATTTTATTTTAAACTAGCTTTTACCCATGGCTTTGCTAGCGTTGGCTTCAATTTAGAAATATCATTAACACAGTAATGACCGCATTATTTTATTTTTTAAGTTTAGATACCTATTTAAATATTGTTTAATGATGGTTTCTTATCAACTTGGCATAAATTTTATTTTTCCAAATAGATTAGAAGTTGGAGAAAATTCACGTGTCCAAGTGGACACACTAAGCGCTTACAATAGCTAAAAAGTTGAGTAATTTATCTTGTAGTAGTTAGTAGTTAGATAAAAAGAAATAATAACATTATTATAGTAGGTTTTTTGCTTCTGGTGATACATTGCAAAACATGGTATACATAGGCAAACGTCACACTTCATACACTCTTTGATTTGCAATACGGGCAGACGCATATTTTTTTCCTTACATACTTTCGAACGTAATGATTTACGCCGTCGAACCGCGCTGTATCAGCCAGTTTGGACGTAGAAGGTCTGCCTGCGCCTTTGGCAGCTATGCCATGAGTTTTTAGGTAGGTAAGGACAATTTCTCTTAGAAATTCCGGCTGTGGCATATGGCTTATCTTTCTTTCTCTGAAGTTGCCAAGCATTATACACGCATGCATCCAGCATCCAAGTAAGTAGCGACCAGTACCACTTCTTTCCTCTGATATGTATCCTATACATGTTTATATTTTCGTCCATCCTGTCAACTCCACCCATATAATAATACTCACCCAGAAGAAATGGTCGTGGCACTTGAATAGATGCTTTTTCTTTTTGAATACAGTTTCACGGTAGTCAGCGGTTGCACGCCCAAATTGTGGGATGCGATGGAAACGATTGAATTATCCATCCATTTTACTACAAGGACACCATTTTCTTTTCTAATCACAGATTCATAATAACCTCATGGCTTTTTCTTCAACATTTTATTTGAAATCAATTTTTGACACTTCTGCAGGCGGTTTTCCCACACCGTGCCTGAAGCTCCATGTCCTTGCTGTCTAAAGTAGTCCAGAACATTCAAGTTGGTAAAAAGATTGTCAAAAAAAATTATAAGGCATTTTATTTTTTTCGTCGGTAATCTCGTTGATAAATGTTAGGAGAAGAGCAGCACATTTTCCAAAATACTGTTCATAAAGTGTATTTGGAGCCTTGCCTTGAAAACTTCAAAATTTAACAAGTAACCATCAGGAGTATACTGGCTCCATAGCTTGTAGCCGAACCGGATGGGTTTTCCTCTGATAAATTGTTTATAGGAATGTTGGCCATAATATTTTACCATAGTTTCGTCGAATGATAGACTTTGTTTTCGTCCGTCAAAATAGCAGGAGTGAAGAAAATTGATTCTGGTATCGGAGGTTTATCAGCACCTTCTTCATCTTCGCACAGGATATCTAGAATTTCAATTAGGGAGCCGTTGCCCAGAAATTTGTTGAAATCGAAGAATATGAAAATAATACATTACTTCTTGTAATGCTGTCTAGTGCTTACCTTGACCATGGACACGGCAAATTCAGTGGTATAAATATTACACTAAATCAAATCTAAGCAATGTTTTACTATTTTTCAAACATAATTCAATTATATCTCAGTGATTTGGCACAAAAATAACATAAATAAAACTAATATTTTGTAAATAATATTACTTACTCTCTTCTCGGGTCCATTTTCACCGTAACCACAGAACACAATTACTCTCTACCAAGAGACCGTAACTGAAATTGACGGCAATTAAATGATTCTTCTTCTTCTTTCTTTTTATGGCGGTTTTGATCATACGCCAATGTCAGCGTGTAAGTGTTTATTGAGTAGAAGCTCAGTAGTTACAAATACTATGCCCATGTATAAAAAGATTGTGATAATACAAGTATCTTATTTTCTTTAAACCAATTTTTTTCCTCTTTAATCTTGTGATACTAATGGTTGTACTGTTGTGTTACCTAGAACAAATGACAAACACAATTTACTATGTACTCTAACTACATTAGTATGTTAGTATTGACAAACATTAAACTTTTATACTATTAGTGTTAATAAAATCACACAGAATATATACATAAGGAGTGTTTGAGTAGGAAAGTGAATTGAAATTTATAGGACGAGGGATGTCAGGAGGAGAAGATCATAGAGTGAACAAGATAATTTAGGGCAGTTAAAAAAATATGGTCGGAGGTTCCTCATCTAACCCATTCTGCAGAGGAGCTATCCTAATCCTCAGTTTGGCTAAATGTACTGGAGTACAAGCATGGCCAACTCTAAGTCTACAAATAGTTGATGTTGCATGTTTGTTAGCTTTATTAAATTTGAAAAACCATGGTTTTGGAGGGATGGCACATTGTATAGCAGCATAGTGTTTACCTTTTATATTTTGAGTGGCTTTCCATAATGTACTCCAATTATTATTTAGCTTCTTCTTTGCAAGTAACACTATGTCTGGTGAGTAAGTTAAATTACATGGTGAACCATTTCGGCTTGCATTTTTAGCCATCAGATCAGCTGTTTCATTGCCCTTGATGCCACTATGACCTGGAATCCAAGCTAAGGAAACCTGAATGCCCTTGAGATGACATCTATACAATGTGTGTTTAATTTTGAGGATCAATGGTATCTTATATTTACTTTGGAACTGGTTTGACAAAATTGCTAACAAACAACTCTTGGAGTCGGTAAAGATAACTGACTTATTTAAGTTGTGTGCTTCTGTATATAATAAAGCCTCATAAATTGCCGTGGCCTCGCCAGTAAAAGTGGAAGAAATAGAAGGGCATTTAAAATTAAGAATTATTTTGTATCTGGGGATCCAAACTGCTGCTCCAGTGCAACTTTCATCTGACTTTTTGGAGGCATCCGTGTATATAATAAGCCAGCCTTTCCATAAATTATCTATGACTCTACTTAGCTTACTATTTGCTGTACAATTTTCTCAATACCAAGGTCGAGGTGGATATTTGCTTGGTAAATAATTGCATCATATGGGATATCAAAGATGGGACAGGACTTGCATTGTGATACTGGGTGCGGTAGATGGAGTAATGTTACCAAACTGTTGGATAAGCAGGGAGATTCTTTATGAGTCCAGTAATGCTTAGATGAAATATATTCCAAAAGAAGGTGTAATTTAGAAATGAGAGGGTGGGAAGAGAGTTGGTAGATTTTAAAAAAGAATCGGTCTGAAAGATATTGTCTTCTTAGGTAAAGAGGGGTCTCACATTCTACTTGTAGAGCATTTATTGGGGAAGATTTCATTGCCCCAATGATTATGCGAAGGCTTTTGGACTGAATCCCGTCTAGGATCTTTAGGGAGGACTTATTACATGGTTCCAGGAGAAAACACCCATAATCCAAATGACTACGAATAAGGGCGTTGTACAATATTTTTTGGGAGAATGGGTGGGAGCCCCACCAGACTCCCGATAAAGCGCGAAAAATGTTTATATTTTTTCACATTTTTGAGACATAGATGATATGATGAGAAAGGATAGTTTGAGTCAAGCATAACTCCCAAAATTTTACATTCTCCTAATTGGGATAGGTTCATTATTATAGAGAATGTTGATTTCAGGGACTTGCTTATGGCGAGAGATCACAACACTGCTTTTGGGAACAGACAAACACAAATCATGATAAGTTAACCAATTCTGTAAATAATGCATTGATAAATTCAAGCGGGAACAAGCTGCATGGATGTTATCTAGGGAAATATATAGCTATATCGTCTGCATAATGAAGGATGTTACAGAATGTGTTAACAGAAAGTTCTAAATCATAAGTATATATAGAGTAGAGCAAAGGACTAAGTACTGAGCCTTGGGAGACCCTTCCATACAATTCTTGGAGTAGAGAATTTCGACTATCAATATAAATGGATCTAGAAGAGAGATAGTTAGAGACAAAATTTACTATCCTCACTGGAATACTCAGATTAAGCATTTTTGCCTGAGCACAGGAAGAAGAACATTGTCATATGCAGACGAGATGTCTAGAAAGACTCAACAAGGAATTCATGTTTAGAGTAAGCTATACGAATATCAGTAACTAGAGTACTAAGGCTATCCATGGTGCTTAAGCCTTTTCGGAATCCAAATTGGCTTTTGCTAAAGGTTTTGCTTTCAAGAAACCATTCTAAACGATTTTTATTAAGTGTTCAAGAATTTTGGCCATGGTACAAGAAAGAGCAATAGGGCGGTAGCTTGAGGGATCAGTGTAAGGCTTACCTGCTTTGTGAATAGGTAAGATAACTTGGGATTTCCATTCTTCAGGAGGAATACCGGATATGTAAATATAATTCAAAATAGAAAGAAGATGGGCTTTAGTAGATTGACTGCTATTAGTAATAAAAGAATAAGGAATTCCATCGATTCCTGGTGAAGAGTCTTTAAGGACACTAAGAACGGCATATAACTCCTCATAAGAGAAAGGGGAGTCAAAACTGTGTTGATACTGTAAGGACTGTGATTGAAATGCTATGCATTCATTGTAAGATGGTACTGAAGGAGGAGCAAGTTTACTAGCAAAGTTTTCTAGCCAAAAAGACTGATCATTAGATGTTGAGTTTTCAGAGGTCAAAACTGAACATCGGAATTTTTATATTTTCCAGACTAATGATGGATGAGTCCTAGGCGACAGTGACTCACAAAATTTAGCCATCCAGCCTTTCTTCTCTGAGATAGTAATTTTAATGTTTCAGCAGTTTTTTATAGAAAATATAGTTATCAAAATTCATAGAGTGGGAATATCTTACTTCAGCTTCCTTTCTCTTCTTACATGCTACAGAACAATCTTGATCCCACCAAGGCGGTGAAGGAGCATTATTTTTATAAGGTTTTTGATGGAATTGTCTTATTGGCAGCAGATAAAATAGCATTTTAAAAGTAGAATACACCTGAAGAACATTCTTTCTGAACAGGAGGAAGGGCTAAAAGTTCTTCCTCTAAAACTGTGGAATACAGATGCCAGTTTGCTTTGGATGTTATATTTTAACCTAGGTTTGAATGGAACATTGACTGTATAGGAGCTAGAGGATTGATAACAATAGGGAAATGATCACTGCCATGGGAAAAGGGTAATATTCTCCAAGAAAGAAGGGATGACAGGAAGGAGAACAGAGTGACAGATCTACTGCACTTTTAGGATTTTGAGGGGATACTCTACGTAGGTGAACCATCGTTAAGGAAGCAGAGATCTAAATCATCAATGATGTCTAAAATGTAGAAGACCAGGATCACAAAATGGGAGCCCATATAAGGGTGTATATTAAAATCACCAGGATTACCATAGGAGGAGGATGGAGGATATAATCCTCGTAAGTTCTGATAAGATATTTGAACTAGGTTCGGGAATGTAAATAGAAAGAAAAGAAATGTTATGAGTTCTAACTGCTACAGCATTAATTGAAGGACTATGAGAAGGAAGGGAAATTAAAGTATAAGTAATTGATTTTGAGATAAGAATGAAAGAGCCAGCATGACCATCATTCCTATCATCCCTGAGGCATGAATAACCTGAGACCCTAAAATGGGACCCAGGCTTTAGCCATGTCTCTTGAATGGCTAGAATAAGAGGATGGTATTTATTAATAAGATAAGTTAATTCGTTTTCTATTCTTAATGCTCCGGCAGTTCCACTGAAGTATTGGAGGAAGGTTATTCGTTAATGAAATAAGCTCAGTGAGTTTTGACGAAGGCAAGAGATCCATATCGCTGAAACGGGAAAGCATACTTATAAGCATGGAGATCATTAATTCACAGAGATTGTCATTAGGAGAAATACTCCGCCCTATTAAAGCACAACCATTAGTGGTTAAAGAAGAAGGTGTATCTATTATTGCCTCATGGGCAGATTTATCATATCCATGACTTGATGCTGGATTTGGTGGAAGTCTTGGAGAATGTAGTCTTTCTGTAAGAATGAGATTGTGAGGGACAACTGAAGGTAAAGGGAATTTGAATTAGGAAAGGGACTCTGATGATCATACGAAGGAAGGATTCTAGCAGTATCTGCATAAGATCTCCGAACTTGAGGGAAGGAGGATGCTCTACATAGGAAATATTTTCCTGTGACATTGTAAGTTTGATAGATCTCTGCCTAGAGTGTTCAGGCAGGAAGGATCTTTGGCTGTGTGAGGTCCTGAACAGAAAAGGCAAGTGAGACTGTCTTGTGCATGATATTCCTTCATGATTTTGAGCACACACAAAACAACGGGAAGATGACCTACACTGTGAGGTTACATGTCCAAAACGACAACATTTGTGACATTGAATAAGTGGTAAAATGTAGGGCTCAACAGGCATTGAGGTGAAAAAGCAATAAATGTTAGAAGGAAGTTTCTGGCCGGAAAAAGTTAAAACAACTGTTTGAGAGGGAATCCACACAGTGCTTTGGTTTTCATTAACTGATTTTCTATTAAATCGGCGAGCTTTAATGATTGGGCCAAAACCCACTGGGACCTCGATTGATGAGATGAGTTCCTCTAATGTCCATTCTACAGGGACCTGCCTCACTATTCCCATGCGAGTGATATTATAAGAAGGGATTATAGTATCATATTTAGCACCTGCAAGGGCTGGGTTCTCAATAAAACAGTTTGCATCAGCTGCACTTTTAAATTCGACTGAAATTCTATTGCGTCCTACTCGCTTAACACCGTCTCTAACAACATTTTTAATATTATTATGGTAGAGAAAATGACCAAACTTTATCGGTTTTAAAACTACTCCAGATGATAAATCATCTACGATCTTACTTACATGTACAATAAAGGGCGCATTGTCGATACTAGAGTATTTATGTTTTTTTTCTATGTAGTCAGGATGGGTATAGGAGGTCTGAATAGATGGTACAGGTTGAGAAGGATCTGTAATTAATCTTTTCTGAGGATGAACTGAGTTATTGGATGCTTGCGATCTTTTACGATTCGACTGTTCAATTTCGATAGGCATATTTTTCCTTTTTATAATAGTATGGGAGTCACATGGAACCCCGTCGGGATCGGGAGGATCCTCCTCCATTTTATTTTAACTAATTACATATAAAACAACACAATTACTAAATACTTACGGGTTTATAACTACTAAAACTAACACTAACAGAAATAATAAACAAAAAAAGTAAAACAACAGCTCTCAGAAATACGGAATAGCCAAATACAGATTGACACTTGTACACCTCACGCCGTCTTTCCAAGTTCAATTAAATGATTAACCCGCGAATCAACACTATATTATGACAGTGACAGTGACATAAGGTGCTTTGGGGTAAATCCATATATTTCTGATTAGTTGATACGATGCATATTTAATAATTATTTTTAAAAATCTATCCAAGTTTGCAACCAACTCATGTCACTTTTATTTATGGAAATAAATATCCTAATTATTTTGTTATTCATATTACTAAAATGTCTTTGCGTTGCGTAAATACGATCATTTAAAATTTGACATATTTTTCTTCTCGATAAGGTAATTCCGATATAACGCGGGGTAAAACCGAAAATTCGGTAAAGAGTTCCTTTTTGACTTTCGACAGAAGGTTTGGATTTACTTTTCGTTCTGTCTATACCCCTCTACAAAAAGCATTGATACATACTTTATGTTTCTAATTAAACAATATTTTGCTCACTTGAATTTTCGGAATTACCCCAAATAAAGTCCAGTGGTTCTAAACATTTAAGGCACCACCACGGCAGCACACCTTGCGTTTCCGTGGTTGGACAGTTATTAGGTTAGTTAAAGAGGTTTCTTCACACTTTTATAACAGGTAAGTGATAATAAAAAAAAAAAAATTTTATACATTTCTTTATATATTTTTAATGAGTCAAAAGTATCCGAATTCGGATTTTTATCAAACCTTAAAACTCATAACCTCCGAAAATATTAACTTTATCGTAAAAACATAGGATAGGACCTTTTTATTTATGTTTTGTCAAGAAACGTAAAAGAAATATCGTTTATACTTTAGTTTTTTCTTTATGCATTTTAATGGGTCAAAAGTATCCGAAATTGGGACTTTTCAAGCTTTAACAATTTATAACTTCAGATATTAACTTTATCGTAAACAGTCATGTGGTCTTTTTTATTTTATTTTGTTAAAGAATATAAAAAATTGTCCGTTTGAAAATAACAATTTTGCAATTGAAAAAAAATCAATATAATCAATATGGCACTGAGTTGCCCCATGGCAAAAACATGCATTTCTATCATCAGGTAGGAATTTGAAGAGAATCGCAAAAAAGTTGAGGTGGAATAGTTCGGTACTCATGCGCCGATTCCTCCTGGACTATGTCTATATATTTGACATAGCGGTAGGTACGCCTTGCCCATTCTCGTTGGTTAAATTCTCGAAGGTGTTAAAATTATCCAAAATAACAATTTATGCTGACGAAAGATTGATAGCCACCGGAAACTACTATGGAAAAGTAATTCGATAGTCCAATTCGTAATTAACCCTGTGGGGTGTTTCCGAAAAAACACACAAAAACAATAGCTGGCTAATCCTAACCTATAAAATAAAGCTTTAAAAACGATTATCTATCATAAAATCAAACAATCATTAAGATTACTTAGCAAGTTCCTAAGATAATGAACGCGGGGTAATTCCGAAAAACCGAAAGGAGTTGAAAAAAGCTGTTTCCACCGAAAAGTTGAAGGCACGACTGACACGACTGAAGCCAGGGAGATAAATAAAATGTCGTCTAGAATAATGTTACCAGAGCAAAAAATATTGCCTAGTTAAGTCGTAATTTGTAAATATCGGAATTCTCCCATTTTCGTAATAACCCCAAAGCACTATATAATGAAACGTTGACATTCTGTGGTTTGGCGTAAATAATTAAATATTCAAAAGTAAATGAAGTATGCCTATATTATGCATTAGAATTTAAAAGATGCAGTTAGCAACCGCCTGCCCAGCGAGGCAACAACGCTAATATCTAACTTATTTCGTAATCTATGGAGGGAATCGAAATGATGAACGGGAATAGAAATATATTAGTAATGTAGAGGCGGCGAAATATAAGTCGATACCCCATTTCGTCTCGTGGGTGTCGTAAGAGGCGACAGAAGGGAAACTGAAACAGGAGAGGTGGCAGCATCTTCCTGATAACAGTGCAGAGTAATAAAAGCTGGCTGCCAACCCACTTGCCACAGACTCCAACGCGGGTTGACCGACTTCACATAAGTATACCTAAAATTATTTCCGTAATATTTTTTAACTTAAACGATATTTTCCTTCACTACCGAGAACGTGATAAATCTAAACTTCAAATTGCAATTAAAATATGATTGGTGTCCGGGCACAAAGAAGTGTTCTAATTTGTACCCCGGGTAGGAATTACAGTATCAGCCGGAGAGGACACCTGCGTCTCGGTCAAAGAAAGCATTACCGGCTTCGCCGTCTCTAGATGGTGATGGACAGCGTTAAGGTTCGAGTGAAGTCCCTGATGTTGCAGAAGTCCACGGATAGCGTGGCAGGGGTCGCCATGGTTTTATTGCTCTGTTTGCCCCGTGCAGTGTTAGTATAGAGCAGGTTTTGCCCCCAGAATACGTGGGGCAGCCTGAGCACGCTCAGGAAGAGGGTAGCTTGACCGTGGATGCTCAGTGAGGATTCTCCATTACCAGGGTGCTGGTACCCTCCTGGGGTAGTTCTTTCTTTTAAATTCCGCTACCATGTTATGGGGATTAGGCCTCCGACACCTGCACTAACCAAGCGAAACAGAAACAAAGCTCCTACTTTACGTTGGTATTCTGTGAGGTCGTGGTACCGCCCCGGTTCGAGCCGGCCATCCATGCTACAGCAGAAGCTGCAGCAGGCTCTACCACTGTTGAAATATATATATATAATGAACTCTTTCTCCACCCAGTAACGAAATAAAGTAAAGAATCGCAACTTCAATGAAGAGATTCTTTGAAGTTTAGTAATTTCCGTGAAGAGAATATTTTTTGTTTATACAGGTTTTAGACCAAGTTTTTGATGTATATACATATTATTGTTATTAAAGGTAAAATTAATTTAACATTTTTTAATGAGAAGAGAAAGTTTACATCGTCAGTAAGGGTGTGTATGTGAAAAAGCACTATGATTGTAATTTAAATAAAGAATAAGCTATTTAAGCATAGGTATGCAAACTAACATTTTATTTTAAACTAGCTTTTACCCGCGGCTTTGCTAGCGTTGGCTTCAATTAGAAATATCATTAACACAGTAATGACCGCATTATTTTATTTTTTTTAAGTTTAGATACCTATTTAAATATTGTTTAATGATGGTTTCTTATCAACTTGGCATAAATTTTATTTTTCCAAATAGATTAGAAGTTGGAGAAAATTCACGTGTCCAAGTGGACACACTAAGCGCTTACAATAGCTAAAAAGTTGAGTAATTTATCTTGTAGTAGTTAGTAGTTAGATAAAAAGAAATAATAACATTATTATAGTAGGTTTTTTGCTTCTGGTGATACATTGCAAAACATGGTATACATAGGCAAACGTCACACTTCATACACTCTTTGATTTGCAATACGGGCAGACATATTTTTCCTTATACTTTCGAACGTAATGATTTACGCCGTCGAACCGCGCTGTATCAGCCAGTTTGGACGTAGAAGGTCTGCCTGCGCCTTTGGCAGCTATGCCATGAGTTTTAGGAGTAAGGACAATTTCTCTTAGAAATTCCGGCTGTGGCATATGGCTTATCTTTCTTTCTCTGAAGTTGCCAAGCATTATACACGCATGCATCCAGCATCCAAGTAAGTAGCGACCAGTACCACTTCTTTCCTCTGATATGTATCCTATACATGTTTATATTTTCGTCCATCCTGTCAACTCCACCCATATAATAATACTCACCCAGAAGAAATGGTCGTGGCACTTGAATAGATGCTTTTCTTTTGAATACAGTTTCACGGTAGTCAGCGGTTGCACGCCCAAATTGTGGGATGCGATGGAAACGATTGAATTATCCATCCATGTTACTACTAGGACACCATTTTCTTTTCTAATCACAGATTCATAATAACCTCATGGCTTTTCTTCAACATTTTATTTGAAATCAATTTTGACACTTCTGCAGGCGGTTTTCCCACCGTGCCTGAAGCTCCATGTCCTTGCTGTCTAAAGTAGTCCAGAACATTCAAGTTGGTAAAAGATTGTCAAAAAAATTATAAGGCATTTTTATTTTTCGTCGGTAATCTCGTTGATAAATGTTGGGAGAGAAGGCAGCACATTTTCAAAATACTGTTCATAAAGTGTATTTGGAGCCTTGCCTTGAAAACTTCAAAATTTAACAAGTAACCATCAGGAGTATACTGGCTCCATAGCTTGTAGCCGAACCGGATGGGTTTTCCTCTGATAAATTGTTTATAGGAATGTTGGCCCAATATTTTACCATAGTTTCGTCGAATGATAGACTTTGTTTTCGTCCGTCAAAATAGATGAAGAAAATTGATTCTGGTATCGGAGTTTATCAGCACCTTCTTCATCTTCACAGGATATCTAGAATTTCAATTAGGGGCCGTTGCCCAGAAATTTGTTGAAATCGAAGAATCTGAAAATAATACATTACTTCTTGTAATGCTGTCTAGTGCTTACCTTGACCATGTGGACACGGCAAATTCAGTGGTATAAATATTACACTAAATCAAATCTAGCAATGTTTTACTATTTTTCAAACATAATTCAATTATATCTCAGTGATTTGGCACAAAAATAACATAAATAAAACTAATATTTTGTAAATAATATTACTTACTCTTCTCGGGTCCATTTTCACCGTAACCACAGAACACAATTACTCTCTACCAAGAGACCGTAACTGAAATTGACGGCAATTAAATGATTCTTCTTCTTCTTTCTTTTATGGCGGTTTTGATCATACGCCAATGTCAGCGTGTAAGTGTTTATTGAGTAGAAGCTCAGTAGTTACAAATACTATGCCCATGTATAAAAGAAGATTGTGATAATACAAGTATCTTATTTTCTTTAAACCAATTTTTTTTTCCTCTTTAATCTTGTGATACTAATGGTTGTACTGTTGTGTTACCTAGAACAAATGACAAACACAATTGCTACTATGTACTCTAACTACATTAGTATGTTAGTATTGACAAACATTAAACTTTTATACTATTAGTGTTAATAAAATCACACAGAATATATACATAAGGAGTGTTTGAGTAGGTTAAAAGTGAATTGAAATTTATAGGACGAGGGATGTCAGGAGGGAGAAGATCATAGAGTGAACAAGATAATTTAGGGCAGTTAAAAAAAATATGGTCGGAGGTTCCCTCATCTAACCCACATTCGCAGAGGGAGCTATCCCTAATCCTCAGTTTGGCTAAATGTACTGGAGTACAAGCATGGCCAACTCTAAGTCTACAAATAGTTGATGTTGCATGTTTGTTAGCTTTATTAAATTTGAAAACCATGGTTTTGGAGGATGGCACATTGTATAGCAGCATAGTGTTTACCTTTATATTTTGAGGGTTTCCAATGTACTCCAATTATTATTTAGCTTCTTCTTTGCAAGTAACACTATGTCTGGTGAGGTTAAATTACATGGTGAACCATTTCGCTTGCATTTTAGCCATCAGATCAGCTGTTTCATGCCCTTGATGCCACTATGACCTGGAATCCAAGCTAAGGAAACCTGAATGCCCTTGAGATGACATCTATACAATGTGTTTAATTTTGAGGATCAATGGTATCTTATATTTACTTTGAACTGGTTTGACAAAATTGCTAACAAACAACTCTTGAGTCGGTAAAGATAACTGACTTATTTAAGTTGTGCTTCTGTATATAATAAAGCCTCATAAATTGCCGTGGCCTCGCCAGTAAAAGTGGAAGAAATAGAAGGGCATTTAAAATTAAGAATTATTTGTATCTAGATCCAAACTGCTGCCCAGTGCAACTTTCATCTGACTTTTGAGGCATCCGTGTATATATAGCCAGCCTTTCCATAAATTATCTATGACTCACTTAGCTTACTATTTGCTGTAGGGCAATTTTCTCAATACCAAGGTCGAGGTGGATATTTGCTTGGTAAATAATTGCATCATATGGGATATCAAAGATGGGACAGGACTTGCATGTGATACTGGGTAGTAGATGGAGTAATGTTACCAAACTGTTGGATAAGCAGGAGATTCTTTATGAGTCCAGTAATGCTTAGATGAAATATATTCCAAAAGAAGTGTAATTTAGAAATGAGAGGGTGGGAAGAGTTGGTAGATTTTAAAAAGAATCGGTCTGAAAGATATGTCTTCTTAGGTAAAGAGGGGTCTACATTTCTACTTGTAGAGCATTTATTGGGGAAGATTTATTGCCCCAATGATTATGAAGGCTTTTGGACTGAATCCCGTCTAGGATCTTTAGGAGGACTTATTACATGGTTCCAGGAGAAAACACCCATAATCCAAATGACTACGAATAAGGGCGTTGTATTTTTGGAGAATGGGTGGAGCTCCACCAGACTCTGATAAAGCGCGAAGAATGTTTATATTTTTTCACATTTTGGAGACATAGATGATATGATGAAGGATAGTTTGAGTCAAGCATAACTCCCAAAATTTTACATTCTCCTAATTGGGATAGGTTCATTATTATAGAGAATGTTGATTTCAGGGACTTGCCTATATGAGAGAAGATCACAACACTGCTTTTGGGAACAGACAAAGACAAACCATGATCAGTTAACCAATCCTGTAAATACGACATTGATAAATTCAAGGGAACAAGCTGCAAGGAGGTTATCCAGGGAAGTATATATAGCTATATCGTCTGCATATTGAAGGATGTTACAGAAAGAGTTAACAGAAAGTTCTAAATCATAAGTATATAGAGTAGAGCAAAGGACTAAGTACTGAGCCTTGTGGGAGACCCTTCCATACAATTTTGGCGGAGTAGAGAATTTGACTATCAATATAAATGGATCTAGAAGAGAGATAGTTAGAGACAAATTTACTATCCTCACTGGAATACTCAGATTAAGCATTTTTGCCTGAGCACAGGAAGAAGAACATTGTCATATGCAGACGAGATGTCTAGAAAGACTCTAACAAGGAATTCATGTTTAGAGTAAGCTATACGAATATCAGTAACTAGAGTACTAAGGCTATCCATGGTGCTTAAGCCTTTTCGGAATCAAATTGGCTTTTGCTAAAAGGTTTTGTCAAGAAACCATTCTAAACGATTTTTATTAAGTGTTCAAGAATTTTGGCCATGGTACAAGAAAGAGCAATAGGGCGGTAGCTTGAGGATCAGTGTAAGGCTTACCTGCTTTGTGAATAGGTAAGATAACTTGGGATTTCCATTCTTCAGGAGGAATACTGATATGTAAATATAATTCAAAATAGAAAGAAGATGGGCTTTAGTAGATTGACTGCTATTAGTAAAAGAATAAGGAATTCCATCGATTCCTGGTGAAGAGTCTAAGGACACTAAGAACGGCATAACTCCTCATAAGAGAAAGGGAGTCAAAACTGTGTTGATACTGTAAGGACTGTGATTGAAATGCTATGCATTCATTGTAAGATGGTACTGGAGGAGCAAGTTTACTTAAAAGTTTTCTAGCCAAAAGACTGATCATTAGATGTTGAGTTTTCAGAGGTCAAAACTGAACATCGGAATTTTTTTATTTTTCCAGACTAATGATGGATGAGTCCTAGGCGACAGTGACTCACAAAATTTAAGCCATCCAGCCTTTTTTCTGAGATAGTAATTTTAATGTTTCAGCAGCTTTTATAGAAAATATAGTTATCAAAATTCATAGAGTGGAATATCTTACTTCAGCTTCCTTTCTTCTTACATGCAGAACAATCTTGATCCCACCAGGCGGTGAAGGACATTATTTTATAAGGTTTTTGATGGGAATTGTCTTATTGGCAGCAGATAAAATAGCATTTTAAAGTAGAATACACCTGAAGAACATTCTTTTCTCTGAACAGGAGGAAGGGCTAAAGTTCTTCTCTAAAATGGGAATACAGATGCCAGTTTGCTTTGGATGTGTTATATTTTAACCTAGGTTTGAAATGGAACATTGACTGTATAGGAGCTAGAGGATTGATAACAATAGGGAAATGATCACTGGGAAAAGGGTAATATTCCAAGAAAGAAGGGATGACAGGAAGGAGAACAGAGTGACAGATCTACTGCACTTTTAGGATTTTGGAGGGGATACTCTATGTAGGTGAACCATCGTTAAGGAAGCAGAGATCTAAATCATCAATGATGTCTAAAATGTGAAGACCAGGGATCACAAAATGGGAGCCCACAAGGTATGGGTATATTAAAATCACCAGGATTACCATAGAGGAGGGATGGAGGATATAATCCTCAAAGTTCTGATAAGATATTTGAACTAGGTTCGGGAATGTAAATAGAAAGAAAAGAAATGTTATGAGTTCTAACTGCTACAGCATTAATTGAAGGACTATGAGAAGGAAGGGAAATTAAAGTATAAGTAATTGATTTTGAGATAAGAATGAAAGAGCCAGCATGACCATCATTCCTATCATCCCTGAGGGCGAATAACCTGAGACCCTAAAATGGGACCCAGGCTTTAGCCATGTCTTTGAATGGCTAGAATAAGAGGATGGTATTTATTAATAAGATAAGTTAATTCGTTTTCTTATTCTAATGCTCCGGCAGTTCCACTGAAGTATTGAGGGAAGGTTATTCGTTAATGAAATAAGCTCAGTGAGTTTTGACGAAGGGCAAGTGGGAGATCCATATCGCTGAAACGGGAAAGCATACTTATAAGCATGGAGATCACATCACAGAGATTGTCATTAGGAGAAATACTCCGCCTATTAGCACACAAACCATTAGTGGTTAGAAGAAGGTGTATCTATTATTGCCTCATGGGCAGATTTATCATATCCATGACTTGATGCTGATTTGGTGGAAGTCTGGAGTGAATGTAGTCTTTCTGTAAGAATGAGATTGTGAGGGGACAACTGAAGGTAAGGAATTTGAATTAAGGGACTCTGATGATCATACGAAGGAAGGATTCTAGCAGTATCTGCATAAGATCTCCGAACTTGAGGGAAGCGGGAGGATGTTGCTCTTACAGGAAATATTTTCCGTGACATTGTAAGTTTGATAGATCTCTGCCTAGAGTGTTCAGGGCAGGAAGGATCTTGGTGTGAGGTCCTGAACAGAAAAGGCAAGTGGGAGACTGTCTTGTGCATGATATCTCTTCATGATTTTGAGCACACAAAACAACGGGAAGATGACCCACTGTGAGGTTACATGTCCAAAACGACAATATTTGTGACATTGAATAAGTGGTAAAATGTAGGGCTCAACAGGCATTGAGGTGAAAAGCAATAAATGTTAGAAGGAAGTTTCTGGCCGGAAAGTTAAAACAACTGTTTGAGAGGGAATCCACACAGTGCTTTGGTTTTCATTAACTGATTTTCTATTAAATCGGCGAGCTTTAATGATTGGGCCAAACCCACTGGGACCTCGATTGATGAGATGAGTTCCTCTAATGTCCATTCTACAGGGACCTGCCTCACTATTCCCATGAGTGATATTATAAGAAGGGATTATAGTATCATATTTAGCACCTGCAAGGGCTGGGTTCTCAATAAAACAGTTTGCATCAGCTGCACTTTTAAATTGACTGAAATTCTATTGCGTCCACTGCTTAACACCGTCTCTAACAAACATTTTTAATATTATGGTAGAGAAAATCAAACTTTATCGGTTTTAAACTACTCCAGATGATAAATCATCTACGATCTTACTTACATGTACAATAAAGGGCGCATTGTCGATACTAGAGTATGTTTTTTTTCTATGTAGTCAGGATGGGTATAGGAGGTCTGAATAGATGGTACAGGTTGAGAAGGATCTGTAATTAATCTTTTCTGAGGATGAACTGAGTTATTGGATGCTTGCGATCTTTTACGATTCGACTGTTCAATTTCGATAGGCATATTTTTCCTTTTATAATAATGGGAGTCACATGGAACCCCGTGGGATCTGGAGGATCCTCCTCCATTTTATTTTAACCACATATATAAACAACACAATTACTAAATACTTACGGGTTTATAACTACTAAAACTAACACTAACAGAAATAATAAACAAAAAAGTAAAACAACAGCTCTCAGAATATGGAATAGCAAATACAGATTGACACTCTGTACACCCCACGTCTTTTCCAAGTTCAATTAAATGATTAACCCGCGAATCAACACTATATTATGACAGTGACAGTGACATAAGGTGCTTTGGGGTAAACCATATATTTCTGATTAGTTGATACGATGCATATTTAATAATTATTTTAAAAAATCTATCCAAGTTTGCAACCAACTCATGTCACTTTTATTTATGGAAATAAATATCCTAATTATTTTGTTATTCATATTACTAAAATGTCTTTGCGTTGTAAATACGATCATTTAAAATTTGACATATTTTTCTTCTGGTTAAGGTATAATTCCGATATAACGCGGTAAAACCGAAAATTCGGTAAAGTGTTCCTTTGACTTTCGACAGAAGGTTTGATTTACTTTTCGTTCGTCTATACCTCTACAAAAAGCATTGATACATACTATGTTTCTAATTAAACTATATTTTGCTCACTTGAATTTTCGGAATTACCCACATAAAGTCCAGTGGTTCTAAACATTTAAGGTACCACCATGGCAGCGCACCTTGCTCGTGGTTGGACAGTTATTAGGTTAGTTAAAGAGGTTTCTTCAAACTTTTATAACAGGTAAGTGATAATAAAATAAAATAAATTTTTATACATTTCTTTATATATTTTAATGAGTCAAAAGTATCCGAATTCGGGATTTTTATCAAACCTTTAAAACTCATAACCCGAAAATATTAACTTTATCGTAAAAAGTCATAGATAGAATTTTATTTATGTTTTGTCAAGAAACGTAAAAGAAATATCGTTTATACTTTAGTCTTTTCTTTATGCATTTTTAATGGGTCAAAGTATCCGAAATTGGGACTTTTCAAGCCTTTAACAATTTATAACTTGGAAGATATTAACTTTATCGCAGTCATGTGGTCTTTTTTTATTTTATTTTGTTAAAGATATAAAAAAAATTGTCCCGTTTGAAAATAAACAATTTTTGCAATTGAAAAAAAATCAATATAATCAATATGGCACTGAGTTGCCCCATGGCAAAAACATGCATTTATATCATCAGTAGGACAATTTGAAGAGAATCGCATAAAAAGTTGAGGTGGATAGTTTCGGTACTCATGCCGATTCTCCTGGACTATGTCTATATTTGACATAGCGGTAGGTACGCCTGCCCATTCTCGTTGGTTAAATTTCGAAGGTGTTAAAATTATCCAAAATAACAATTTATGCTGACGAAAGATTGATAGCCACCGAAACTACTATGGAAAGTAATTGATAGTCCAATTGTAATTAACCCTGTGGGGTGTTTCCGAAAAACACACAAAAACAATAGCTGGCTAATCCTAACCTATAAAATAAAGCTTTAAAACGATTATCTATCATAAATCAAACAATCATTAAGATTACTTAGCAAGTTCCTAAGATAATGAACGCGGGTAATTCCGAAAACCGAAAGGAGTTGAAAAAGCTGTTTCCACCGAAAAGTTGAAGGCACGACTGACACGACTGAAGCCAGGAGATAAATAAATGTCGTCTAGAATAATGTTACCAGAGCAAAAAATATTGCCTAGTTAAGTCGTAATTTGTAAATATCGGAATTCTCCATTTTCGTAATAATCCCAAAGCACTATATAATGAAACGTTGACATTCTGTGGTTTGGGTAAATAATTAAATATTTCAAAAGTAAATGAAGTATGCCTATATTATGCATTAGAATTTAAAAGATGCAGTTAGCAACCCGCCTGCCCAGCGAGGCAACAACGGCTAATATCTAACTTATTTCGTAATCTATGGAGGAATCGAAATGATGAACGGAATAGAAATATATTAGTAATGTAGAGGCGGCGAAATATAAGTCGATACCCCATTTCGTCTCGTGGGTGTCAAGAGGCGACAGAAGGAAACTGAAACAGGAGATGGGTGGGCAGCATCTTCCGATAACAGTGCAGAGTAATAAAAGCTGCGGCTGCCAACCCACCTGCCACAGACTCAACGCGGGTTGACCGACTTCACATAAGTATACCTAAAAATTATTTCCGAAATATTTTTTAACTTAAACGATATTTTCTTCTTCATACCGAGAACGTGAAATCTAAATCAAATTGCAATTAAAATATGATTGTGTCGGTGATCGAATTTGGGTTGCTTACGTACTATGAAATTTACGTTTGGATCGGTTCGATTACCGGATAACTTTCAAGATTCTGTCAATGTAGTTTTACTCATAGTTAAAATTAAAATAAATATGCGTTTAAAATTTGCTGTCTTTGATATTTATAGTACTTTTCATGAGACCCTTCATTTACTCATGTCAGCTATGAAACAGGACTGTCACAAAAATCTCAATAGGTAGGTATGTCTGAAAACATGAAAGCTATCTTAATATAATTATGACAAACTGTTTTAAAAGTCTCATTAAAAGTAAAAAGTAAAAGCAGCTTACATACGTCTTACGACTGTGCACAGGGCTGCTAATTACCCATGTGCAAAATAGTGGTTTCACATGTCCACGATTTTTTAAACTACTTAGACATCAAGTTTTCGCCGTCATGTTATTCTTTACTACACTACCTTGTAATTAGTCATTCAAACTATTCCATCATTTGGATATGAAAATCTTACAGTCCACTTAATTTTCAATTAATTACATTGGACTTGATACAAAAGAAGTTGGTGAAATATTGCTATGCTGAAAGAAACCAACATATTCAACTAAAGACATTCTGCC
The DNA here is from genome assembly GCA_029286625.1 of Parnassius orleans. Taxonomy (NCBI): domain Eukaryota; kingdom Metazoa; phylum Arthropoda; class Insecta; order Lepidoptera; family Papilionidae; genus Parnassius; species Parnassius orleans. The sequence goes on from JAGSMP010000133.1 coordinate 3,273,872, forward strand.
TTCTCACAGTTTTGTGTACGCAGTTCTGTTAATCATTTTGCTAAAAGGACAATAACGATAAATCATCCTGACCGGTTTGGATATTTTAAGTCTGACAATTTTGATGCTGAAAAATAAGTATTCAATAGAATTCTCTTTAATTTCATCAGTTACACAACAAAGCCGCCAACATTTATATAATACATGAATTAGGCATAAAGTGATGTAGATTCTATTAAAAATTCTGCTTCTGTCAAAAATACGCTATCAGCGCTGATAGCGGTGTGTAATGAAATTATTTTACGATATTTTTTTTTAAATTCAGGACAACAAACAATTTCATAATAATGCTTAAACCAAATAACATTTTATAAATAGTATTAGTCATTATGTAACCAGCACCATTATCTGCAAAGTAATATTAAATTCGTAACAATAAATAATAAATGCACAGTAAACAGAGTTTAAGTGAAAAAAGAGAAAACAAATAAAGTTGATAGTACTTAGTAACATAAAAATCAAAATGAGACAAAAGGGAAAAAAGTGCTAAAAATAACAAATTTATCTTGTGAAATATTTTAAGATACCATTGAATGTCTAACAACTTTCTTAGAACGTTCTTGCGAAATTGATACGATATATCAACATTGAGTTATATGTACCACGTACTAGAGAAGCTATTCCAAACAAAAAATGTGCGCTACTCTATGTCTTCGCGCATACGGTAGATAGTAAAATATTACGACATTATTACCTATTTATTCACTTGAACAACAAAAATTTTACTTACTTGACTACTGAATTTTTATTTACGTAAGGTTTAAACTTTAATTTGAAATCTCGTATTATTATCGCGCTCCACACTGCATGAATATTGAAGCCACACTAAATGACACTAAAGTAAGGTGTACGGATTGCAGTACAGTTCAGTTGAACATAGTGAATGTTCGGAATGTGAAATCTAGTGCGTAGTACATATATATCAATGTATAACAATATGAAAAAATAGCCATGTTGTGTTTAGTTGTTAATATTGCCAAACGATCTCTATTCATTGATTTAACTCGTCAAGCTATATCATGATATAGTCAAAAACAATGTTAAATTTAATTAAATGCCACCATTTCATTATATAATTGACTACTTTATGATATTAATTATAAAATCTGGCCAATACATATATAAAATTGTATATGTATTGTATAATTGTAATTGTATAAATGTGTATGTATATCTTTATTTATAACTATCTGGATAGTGAGAGTTTTGCAATAATTACAGTTTTTATCAGTTTATTTATAGATAATCAAAACTTTTTATAGTTTAGAAATTAAACTTGAAACATCTCACATTTTATGATTTTCGATAGATGTCATTATTATCTACTATTTAAGTAGTAATTAGTTACTATAAACTTTATTAATTCCTACTAAAATGAAATAACGAAAGAACTGAAAAATTAACGTTAGTATTTTCAAATAATTATGAATATATTTTTATTTTATTTATTAGTAACTGGAGGTAAAATGTTACTACATTTAGAATTTCACTTTAGATAGCACTGTTTTGATAAAGTGAAACTTAGATTGTCGGCGTAGTTCAAATTATTACGCAACGGTTAAAACTAATTTTAGGCTTTATTTATAAAAATGTTATTTATTTAAAAAAAAACATCAATAATCAATAATATAAAATAGAAATTAACATCTCGAGGAAGGAAAATACTTAACCTTGAACTGAAAAACTAACACACAAAATTTCATGGAAATCTGTCCAGTACTTTTGCGTGAATCGGAATACAGACAGACAGACAAAAATTCTAAAACCACTAATTTGGTCTCAGTGCCCTTTATTTAGTCCCTGGAATTGTTTTCCAAAAATATTAGAATTACAGACACGACTTTTCTACAGATTTATTATATGTATAGATTTACAAAAGCGTCATTGTTGTATGATCATAATATTGTATGCTTACAGTGTAACAACGTTTTCATGATGGTTTATATATTAGTCGAATTGGTGCGTCTCATTGGCCTGACTATCGTCGTAACAACAATGTTATTGATGTTAAAACAAAACACAATGGATATTGGTCTTCTTATAGGAGCAAGTGTAGTCGGAGGTTTCGTTTTATGTAAGTTTAGATTTCGGTGTATATATGCATTTTAACTTACGTGTAATGTATTTTAACTTACAAATTGTTACTTTATTAACATTATCTGTTCGCGACGGCAAAAGTGTTGTTTTTATAGAATAAGGGTGACAAACGAGCACACAGTACACCTAATGGTAAGTGGTTGCTGTGGCCATAGACATCTACTACATCTATCTTCGTTTGCGAATTTAAATGCAGGTGCCTTGTCAGCCGTGAGGACTAAGATAGAATGCCTCTTTTCAGTAAAAGGGTCTCCGGTGCTCTACACTCACCATACGAGCACGGCGGCATTAGCTGCTATTTCACGCTGGTATTCTGTGAGAGCGTGGTCCTTCCCAGTCGAGCCGACCCATTCAGGCCGACCCATTCGAGCCGACCCATTCGTGCTACAACTATACTATTAATATAGCTGCAGAGTGTGTGAAAAGAAGATTACTACGGATCCGACTGCAACAAGTTTAAAAAAGCAAAAAGCAGATGTCAACAAAAGATGGGAACTCGCAAAGAAAAATAATATATGTATCCGCTGCCTACGTTCCAGAAATCAAACACACAGATGCAAGACCATTAAGTGTGGAATAGAAGGATGCACCGTGATACACAACCGACATCTCCACTGTGATAAAAAGGAGAAGGCAGAGGTTATAATAGCATCCATTCTAGGCTGTTTGGTGTACCCTGGCAGTTCTTACGAGTTTCCACAACATTTAATATTTGCCTGGAAGTTATCCGATATTCTTCTATCATTCTTATTCGTTCTTTCTTGCTTTTCCTTTCAACTACTTTTTCCTCTCTTATTTAGATGTCTAAAGACTGCCTTTTTCTTTCAATATCATCATTCATACCGCTAGAATAACTAGCCTTGGTTGCTAGTAAATCTAGCCATGCTCTCTTCTTTGCTTCTACTTCCATCCTTACCTCATCATCCCACCATAAAGTGTATTTTTCTTTTCATTCGTTCTCTTACTTACACCACACTTCGGTAGCTGCATCCACCAAACCTTTCCTGACATTATACCACACAGTCTCCAAGTCTAAATTATTCATATACAATTCATCCATACCACTTATATTTTCTCT